>JAWRVF010000943.1:0-134412 GCA_036785485.1 Physcomitrellopsis africana | reverse complement strand
TAGGTACATGCTGCAACCATTGAAGATTCAATAGTCCTTGATATCAAACAACGTATCAATGATGACAAGTTCAAGGTTGAAGGAGATCTCTTATATTTTGAGGAGCGGCTGTATATCCCAAAAGGACCAACACAATTTTGAGTCCTTTAATCTCGCCATGACTTTCCAGCTGCGGGACATTTCGGATTCAACAAGACATTAAAATTCATTTCTTGAGATTTCTGGTGGCCCCAAATATAGAAGGATGTGAAAAATTTCGTCCTCTCTTGTGACATTTGTTCAAGATCCAAGAACCCTCGACATCGCCCTTATGGACTTCTACAGCCATTGCCAATTCCGCGTCGTCCATGGTCTTCAGTTTTCATGGACTTTATTACAGATCTACCGCCATCGAATTCATTTGATAGCATCTTTGTTGTGGTGGATCGACTTACAAAGATGGCACATTTTATCCCTTGCAAAAAGACATCATCAAGCAAAGATACAACAAGGCTCTTCTTTGACAATGTGTATAAATATCATAGTCTATCAGATGATATCGTGTTGGATTGAGGAATCCAATTTGTATCCAAGTTTTGGAGATTTTTTTTAAAATATTGAAGATGGACATCAAGCTTTCTTTAGCATCCCATCCTCAAACTGACGGCCAAACGGAACGGGTGAATCAAGTTTTAGAACAATATTTATGATGCAGCATCAACTATCAGTAAGATGATTGGATTACATATCTATCGCTAGCCGAGTTTGCATATAACAACACCCTTCATGGGTCGACTCAAAAAACACCATTCTTTTTGAACTATGGATACCATCCGAAGCTTGATCCATTGAGTCCGTCAGTGAATAACAACCCAACATCTAAAGGATTGGTGCAGTAGCTATTGGAGCTTCATACCACATTGAAGCTTCAATTGCAAATTGCCCAAGAGTCTTACAAAGCATCCGCAGATAAATTTCAGAATCAGGCACCTAATTTCAAGATTGGAGATAAAATATGGCTGCTTCGACGGAATATCAAAACGCCTCGGCGTTGCTTTGGACTAGGCGAAGACAGCGGTGGCGTTATCGAAGCGGATCAATCCAGCCGCTTCCAGCGAAAGCTTAGAGTTCATTTGTATAGAGAATCTGTATTGTCTTTCGTAACGGTAGAACCTTATCGAGGATAGTCTTTTCTTTGGAAGGTACGATGTCTATAACATAGTATAGAAATTGAAAATAACAAAGAATATGAGGTAGAAAAGATACTAGATTCATGGCGAAGATGGAATAAATTAGAGTACTTTGTGCATTGGAGTAGCTACAATATTAATGAAAGAATATAGGAATTGGCCAAAAATCTTGTCAATGCGTCACGAAAGGTACGGAAATTCCATCGACGATATTCTAATAAATCAAAAACTGGTCATTAACAAAGCGTGAAGATGAAGCCTTTTCTGGAGAAATGAATAGAAAAGGGATCCAGGTCTTATCAAAACATAACTTGTTGTATTTCGTAGTATCAAGATATCTAATATCAAGGTGTATTTAGATATGGCTAATGAAAATGTAGATACTGTACTAGTGGTACCATTTCAATCGAGTAGCTCACGTTGTCGACCTTGAGATGAAGAATTAGAAGAGCCAAGAAGACGTCGAAGAATACCAAGCAGCAGGTCACTTGTAATTGTCTTTGAAGTTGAACCAGCTCATGCAAGTAGTGGCGAAGCGATATTTTCAAGTTTCCACAATGAAGATATAGAAGTTCAAGCATGGTCTCAAGTAGAAGGTATTGGTCATTATCGGTGGCTATAAGGATCCATGAATCATCTGCCTCGTGAACGACAGCTGGAGTATATTACAGAGATTATGCGACAAATTTTTGATTTCCTACGTTTGTGAGTATACATCTCAAATGGCTTCTCGGAGACCTCGAAGCTAGAAGAGGAGGTGATGTCAAGGACATACTTGTTAGAACCTTCTAAAATATTCTAGAAATTTCTTAGAATTCTCTAGAACCTTCCAGAATCTTCTAATATCTTCCTGGGCTTGGTAGGTTACGGCCGAAAGCTTCTGGGCTAAGAGGACGTATGCGTAATCATCGACCTTGTACATCGGCAGGTCGTTTCCTAGTAGGTGGAAGTTGCTTGAGAAGCTCCCTAGTTGGAGGAAGCTGCTTTAGAAGCTTCCTAGATAGGAGTATATATTGGAGTCGAGGTTGAAGAGTTCTTTAGTCTCGACAACACGTCTCTTGGAGCTCTAGCTCACCTCTTTGGTGTTGTTTTTGTACTCATCTGATTAATCCAGCTCCTGCTAGTTCTTCTTGAACTTCTTGTTTAGACTTCAAGTCTATATTTTGTGTCCGTGATAAGTGCACATTCTTTATGGATGTGTATTTTAGTGTTCTATAAAATACATTATGGTGTACAACACAAGTTCAGTGTAGTTTGTAGTGGTATTAGTAAAAATTGTAATAGCATATAATGGATGGCAAGTTGTGGTTGTAATAGCAAAAATTATGGTGGTATTAGCAATATCCTATTTATAAGATAATAAAGTCTTAGATCTATTAAATAACATTTGATTTAAAATTTTAATCAATATTCTACACAAAGGTGATTGATGAGTCTTTTTAATTATAAATAATGATCTATATTTAAAATAAATACCACCTAATTTCATCTTGTGAAGGTTGAAATAATATAAGTGGTTTATCTTGTATTTTAACAAATGATAGCATTTGAGATAAAATTGCAAGTTTCTTATTTTCTATCTTGTTAAAAATAATCTAATTTTTTTAAAAAATAAATATAAAAAAAGAGATAATTAATGAACTTACTTATCTTTACTTTATATTATCTTTATAAATAATAATTTTGTATAAAAATGCTACTATAAGTCTTCTACATGTTTAAAAATTTTCAGCCCAATCTAACTTACAAATTATAGAAAAATATCCAAAAACCACATTGATGTCACTTGGCTGCCAACTTGAAAGTTGATATAGAAGTTCTAGTAGCAATTTCTCCTTCTTCAACAATTAAATTCAGCTCAAAATTGGTGTATAGCTTGATCTCTAAGCCCTTTAATATCATACCAAATTTCACCTTATTTTAACAAATAGATCTCTAGATATTGCAAAAATCCTAAATAACTCCAAATTGCTAACTTTTGGTACCTCTTCATACTAATGATCATATATCTCCCAATTGCATAATTAGATTATCACAAAATTTTATACACTCTTAGTGTATTCAATCAACTATACATTATCAAATTTTCAACTATAGATGTTATACCAACTGCACACACTAGCTGAGAGTGCTAGCCCAAATATTATTATATAAAATTTGAATCATCAATACAAACCTTAACTTTGAACAACAATTGCAAAGTCATCCCAAAATCTATAAAAATGAATCTTATGCCTTTGAAATGAGCTTAAAGCTAGCTCTCAAATTCTAATTTTTGTTCTCCAAATGACCTATTATTTTATCCTTATTACCTGTTTTAGTGGCTAGAGGTCTGATTTTGACCATGTCTTGCAAACGGTCAATCTCTGGGTATCAATCCAATCTATCCTAGAGGTTTTTAAGCTTGATCTTATCATCAACTTAATCTTAGTATCCACCATGCTAATTATTTATCTTGTCTTTCCTATTTTTATTAATTTATGGTTTTTTAAAAATAATAAAATAGTTTCTATAACCTAGAAAGAAAAATTAGTAACTAACTTTTATCTACTAGCTATTAAGACAAGAAAATAATCTAAGAGGCTTTCATAAAATCTTATTTAAGTATCTTGAGTTCCTGTTGAACTAAGATAATTGAATATTAAGTAAAAAATCATTCTTATTTATATTTTTACTACATAAACATATTATAATATGACAATAAGCAACATGGTAGATTTCTTTTACTTTTTACATATAATCTTCTATAAATTCTTTAGGATTTGAACAAATTTAATACTCTCCTTTCCGAGACACCAATTATCTCTAATAACTTTTTTTATGATGTAGTGTCATATAGTAATACAACCATTAGGTGAAAAAAATAATAATAATTATATTATAGAAGAACTTAAATAAAAATATTTTAATAAATTATCTTAAACATATAGATAATAGATAAGGAGGTATTAAAAATTAAAAAAGTGCTAATACTGCCTTCTTGCAGAAAAGGCTTTTATTTACTTTGTATAGCCATAAATAAAGCAAAATAAAATAGATTAGAAAAATAAATGATGTAGGCATCTTTAGAAAAGAGTTACAAATTGGTTTTAGCAAAATTTATCTCAAAATTCCAAAAATTAATATCCAAAGAGGACCAATTATAAACATAGATTGAAATCAGATCATGAGGCGCAAAACCACATGGGTAAGGCAGATGGAGAGTTTTTTGACAAATCAATTAATAGAATTAGAGAGTAGACTTTAGAAAGTTTCTTTGGGCATTAGCAATGAGTGAATTGGATAAATATTGACTTTGTAAGAGCTTTGCAAAGTTAGGATTGTTTTGGGTGATTTTTATAAAATAAAAAAGAATTTATATTTTTTAAAATTTTATAATTTTGATATAAGATCTATTAATAAAACTTTTTGGATTTGTGATTATAGTTATACTGAGTGCATGCTATAAATTTAAGCTTGATCAAATAGTTAGATGGAAGATTATTGAAATTCAAGTGGATTAAGATTTTGGAAATTGAGTTTTGAAGATTAGTGAGGGTTTCTAAGATATCTAATAATCTGTTAATTGGAATGAAGTGAAAATTATATATGTGAAAGGTTGAATTGATTTTCTACATATTTAAAAATTTTGGAAGTAATTAAATGATGCAAGAAGGAGGTGTTGGCACTAGGAAATTGGCATTAAGGTTGGAGAAGGAGGCCGGCCTACACCCAAGCAAAGTTTTTTGTTTATCTTCTATTTGGTGAGTTGGATCTTCTTCAAAAATTTTGTGCTTATTTCCAACTTAGTTATTAAAAGATATACAAATTTCAAGCCAAAATCAATAATTCAATCATTAGTTATTGAGATTTCAATCTATTGTAGGATTTATTAGGATTTTATTATGATTTGGTTAAGATTTATTAGGATTTGTTTAGGATTTGATTAGGATTTTATTAAGATTTTATTAGGATTTTATTAGGATTTTATTAAGATTTTATTAGAATTTGATTAGGATTTTATTAGAATTTAATTAAGATTTTATTAGGATTTGAGTAGGATTTCATTAGGATTTCATTAAGACTTCATTAAAATTTGACTAGTATTTGTATAGAATTTGATCAGGATTTTATTAGGATTTTATTAGGATTTGTTTAGGACTTAGGATTTCATTAGGTTTTATTTAGGATTTAGGATTTTATTAGAGTTTGTTTAAAATTTCATTAGGATTTCATTAGAACTTGACTAAAATTGATTAGGATTTGATTAGCATTTTATTAGGATTTAGGATTTTATTAGGATTTATTTAGGATTTGTTTAAAATTTATGATTTGACTAAGATTTTTTTAAGATTTGCTTAAGGTTTAAGGTTTGATTAGGATTTGACTAGGACTTCATGAAGATTTATTTAGAATTTAAGATTTGATTAGGATTTGATTATAATTTTTATTTTTAGTATTTTAAAAGGATTTTTATTTTAATATATTTTTTAGATTTTCTATTAATATTTTTTTTAAGAATTCTTTATTATTTTTTCATAACTTTTTAAAAAGCTCTTTAGGATTTTTTAATATTTTTTTATAATTAATTAAGAATTTAATTAAATTTCTTTAATGGTTGAGTATACATGTTAATTTTTAATTATAATTTATATATAATTCTATTAAAGGTGTTAGGACTTATTGTTGTAATTTCTTTTTTATCTTCTATAGTCAAGTGCCCAATACATTCTCAAGCAAGACTTCACATAATATGACAGTGGTACTATATTGCCATGATGGAAAGAATATTTTAAAGATAAAGAAAATATAAAGAATAAGAAAAAAGATTAGAAAGGAAATAGAAATAGAATCAAGGTGAGGCTTAATATTCTCTTATTTAGTCTTTTACTAGAAAATTTATAAAAATTCTAAATTTTCTTCAAAAAACCAAAAATTAATTTATACATATAAAATATTGTACCACTGGTATTTCCAAAAAAATTCAAGTTCAAATTCTTAAAACTGAATAAATTAAGAATATTTAATCAATACTATATTAAACTAAATTTTAAAAACTAACTCAAAAAAATAATTCTAAAGGCTCCTAGATTCCTTAGAATGGTTGTATATTTGGCCACAATCCATATTCTCAATGGTAATCCACGATCCTATTACCATTCAATGTTCTTGAATGTAGCCCACATTCTTGATATTATTTATTATTCTAATGACCTACTCTTCTAGCAACCTGTGGCTCTAATGACTTGCTCCTTTAACAACTTGTGGTTCTAACAACTTACTCTTCCAACAACTTGTTGCTCTAGGTGGTTTTTATTTCTCAGGTTTTTTTTCATAAAAAATTAAATTTTCTCAAAATTAATCAATAAATCAAATCTTTGTAAAAAAATTTTACAAATCATTCAACTTGTCAAAGAAAAAATCTAGAGTGCTTGGCTTTAATACTATGTGATAAATCAATAAAGAATTGTATTGCTCAAGGATAGAAGTAGAAATATGTAAAAATAAGGTGCTTACTACTTAATCAACAAGAACAGTAGAAAATTAAACTGCAACTAAATGAACTTCAGATTTGAGTTCTTATACTATTAGTCCATTATCTAATTATATGGACTTTTTAGTGTGAATATACTAACAACTAGCCTACTCAAAGAAGTCAATTTGACATGTGAAAACTTGTCTTATTAGGCTGTATGATGTCTTTGTAGGCTACAACAGCTAAATGGTAATACCACCAAAATATGGCAACTACAATTTATCAACTGACAATGTGGTGTCAACCATCCATATTACATTATGTCTAATAGGAATTATCCATTTCTTTAATATAAAATTTAATTTTAATGCTAAAATATATATATTTTTAAATTATAAAAAATTATAAAAAAATATTAAATATTAAATCTAAGTACAAGTCAAATATCATTATGAAAAGTTATTTAAAGTTTGATGAAATTTCTATATTCAAGGATATTAATCCACATAAAAAGAAAGATAATAAAATTATTTTTAATATTTTTAAAATAAATTCTAATATCTCTATACCTTTATATAATTTAAAAAATATCAAGTCCTAATAAAGTTAAGATACATGGTAATAGAAATTAATTAAATCCAAAATTATAGAGACTTAAAGAAAAGAACAATATTATTGATGACTTTGGCTATAGTTGGATAATATCATTTAATCCTATTATAGGATATGATAAGCCTTCTATAATTTGAGAAGTAATATAAGATAAATATCAATATATATGATAAAAATAGATAAAAAGATAAAATTTCTTCATAAAAATTTAATATAAAATTTTCTATAATTACTTCTAAAAAATTGATTGTAAGCAAGTATATAAAAAAAGAAAGTTTCTAAAATAAATTAATTAAGATAAAAAATTAATATTGATAAAAAAAATTATTATTAAAAGATATTAATTTCAACAAAATATTTTTTTTTATAATAGAAATTTCTCCTATTTTTGTATTGTTGATAATAGTTGTATAATATAATTTTGAGTTGAAATAGTTAGATATTACTAATGTTTTATTACATCAAGAGTTAAAAGAAGAAATATACATACATCAAGTTTAACACTTTTGAAGACCTAGAAAAAAGAATTTTCTTTGTAGGTTGAAATAATTATTACATGGATTGAACTCAAGTCCTAAGTAATGATACATATAATTTAATTCTCTTATGATGAAGTAAGAATATACTTGGAATAAGTCTAATTTTTGTATATATTTCAAATTATTATAAAAAGCTAATTTATGAGATTATGTTATATTTGTGATATATATTAACAATACATTGATTGCAACAAAATTAAAATCTAATACACATAGATTAAAGATGCAATTGTAAAAATAATTTAATATTAAATATTTAAAACTTGCTAAAATAATATTAATATCAATATCCACAAATATTTTAAGGGACTTAAACATGAGATATTTTAGAAAAGATACATTAAAAAATATTAATATATTTTAGAATAGGAAAAAAAATTTAATAATTATTCTTTTGATATTTCATTTAATATTATCTTTAATGCAATTCTTTAGAATTTACGATAAAAGAAGGTACATGTTTAATATTTTATAAATAATTGGAATAGAAAAGCTCATATATATAATAATAAATAATAAATTAGATATCTTATTATTATAATTATAATTAATTAATATATAAAAAAATCTTATAAAAATATTAAAAATTTGTGAAGTATATACATGCTATCTAAAAGAAATTATAGATGTTTATATCATACTTGATATTATGGACATACTTCAAGTCACCACATTTTAGAACCTTCCATAGTCTTCTAGAATCTTCCATAATTTTTTAAAACCTTTCATAATCTTTTAGAATTATTTAGAATCTTTTTTAATCTTTTAGAATCTTCTATAGTTTTCTAAAATCTTCCATAGTCTTCTAGAACTTTTTAAAATCTTCTTCAATCTTCTAAAATCTTTTGTAGCCTTTTAGAATCTTTTAAAATCTTCATTAGTCTTCTAGAACTTGCTTGAATCTTCTAGAATATTTTTTAATCTTCTAAAATCTTCTAAGGTATTCTTAGAAGGTTTAATAGGACATAAGCTTTATAATATAAATAGGAGATTAGACCAAGGTGCACCTCAATCTTGCCAATATAAGTCTTTGAGCAATCCAAAGTATTGCCTTTTTTATTGATATTAATCTAATTCTTTATTCTTGTCAATCATCTAGTTCTTTGTTCTTACCAACCATCTAACTTTTTATTCTTGAAATCATTCTAGTTCTATAATTTTTTCCTTGTCTCTTTGATAACGTGTTATCTTGCATCCTTGATAGTTTGGCAAAACTATCTAAGTAATCATATCAAAGCTTTGATCTCTCAAAAGAAAGTGGATTATCTCTCTTCTTAAAGATACTATTGTGTTTTAGAAGAATGTGGATTATCCCCTTTTAAATTGATATGCTTACTTGTTGCAATTTAATCTTTTTTTTAAAAAGAATGAATTATTCTTTTTCTAGGATATATCACTGTATTTTAGAGGTTGCAAATTATTTTCTTCTAAATTAATATTATTTAGAAATATTCTTTTTTAATATAACAAATAATACATTAATGGCTTGTTGATTTTTTTTTAATCAATATGGAAGTAGATCAAGTCATAGGAGGTGCATCCTCACAAATAGAAAATAGAGTGGTGATTTTCACAAATCTTTGAGCTCTTTTGAATACTATATAAGAAGAAATGGCATTTTTTTATAATCTAAAAAAAAAACTACAAATGAAGCAAGTATTCAAAAAAATTAAGTGAGAGATTTATAGTTTGTAATAAAAAATTATTCAATTGAAGGAAGTAGGTGGTAGATAAGTTATATACATAATCCCTCTAAAAGCTCTAAGGATTGTTTTAAAAGAGCCAAAGGCTAGTATGTTTCATAAATTTGATAGAATAAGATCCAACTTTTAAGGTTTTGTACAATAAGTACAACTTTACTTATAATTATATCCTTCTTGTTATTGAGACAAGTTTATTCAAGTTGCTTTTGTAGGCACCTTTTTATCAAGAAGTACTTGATTATGGTTTGCTCCACTGTTGGAAAAGAATTTTCTAATCTTATATGATTTGGATACTTTTATAAAAAGATTTATGACTATATTTGGAGATAGTGATTGGGAGAGGGTGGTAGAAAAGAAGATTTAAAACCTATGATAAGAACAATGTTTAGGTGGAATTTATGCCATAAAATTTCAACAACTTATTTAGAATCTTGATTGAAACAATAAGGCTTTTATGGCTCAATTTTGTTATGGCCTAAAAGACAATGTGAAGAATTTATTGATCACAATGCTAAGAGTTGAAAGCTTAGAAGAACTCATGTCTCAAGCTATTACTCGTGACAATTGCTTATATGAGTTGTAACAAGAGAAGGAATCAATTTTCAGCAATATCTATCAAAGTATGTCTATTACATCTTCAAAAATATCAAAGAAGCTATTAACATATTCTTAACCTATACAAATTGATGCAACTTAATTCAAGCCATTAATACCAACAAAAAAGATTAAACAATGGCAAGAGAATCTATGTCTATATTGTAGAAGACTTAATTATAAGGCAGCAAACTGTCCAAATAAATCTAAAGAATTCAAGGAAGAAGATATAATATTAAAATTGGAGAAATAAAGAAATAAACACGTTCAGCCATAGTAGGGACCTTGTGGTTGGACACCCTAAAATCTAAAGTATTAAAAAAGGTCTCTTTGTAAATCCAAATCCAATGTCCTATTTTACACTTTTTATACATATATGAACCTTAAGACAAGAGATTTATGCTAAAGTCTTTTTAGATATTAGAACCTTTGTATATTTTATGAATAAAGATTTTATAACTGAGTATAACTTAGTACTTATAAAGAAGATCCATTCCACATCCATTGAAGTCATTGATAGACAAAACCTTGCATTAAGAGATGTTATTAAAGAAGCCCAACTATTAGAAGTGGTACTAGGAGATCAAGTATTAGGCTGTCATGTAGTAAAACAACCATTAGGTGAAAGAAAAAAGGAATGATTATATCATAGAGGAGCTCAAATAAAAATATTTTAGCTAATTATCTTAAAAATATAGATAATAGAAAAAAATAATAATAAAAATTAAAAATATTAATACTACCTTTTTATATAAGAGGCTTCTATTTAATTTGTATGGCTATAAATAAGGCAAAATAAAGTAGACTAAAAAAATAAATAATATAAGTATCTTTAGAAAAGAATTAAAAATATGTTTCAATAAATTTTATTTCAAAATTCCTAAAGTTAATATCTAGAGAGGACTACTTATGAATCTAGGTCAAAATCAAACCTTGAGGTACAAAACCACGTGCTTATGGCAAGTGAAGAGTTCTTTTACAAATCAAAGAATTGGATTAGAGAGAAGACTTAAGAAGGTTTGTTTAAGCATTAATTTTGAATGGTTTGGATAGAAATTGGCTTTGTAAGAGCTCTGCAAAATCAATGGTTGTTTTAGATGACTCTAATTCTTATAAAATAAAAAGATATTTATATTTTTGAGTATTTTATGAGTTTGATTATAGATCTATAGGTGAAAATTTATAAATTTGTGATTTTAGCTGTAATAAATATATATTATAAGTTTAAAATTGATTAAATGGTTTAATTAAAGGTTATTGAACTTCAAGTGGATCAGGATCTTAGAAATTGGGGTTTGAAGATTAGTGTCGATTTCTTAGATATTTAGCAATCTACTAGTTAGATTGAGGTGAAAGTTATTTGTATAGATAGTAGACTTAATTTTCTATTTTTTTTCTATTTTAAAAGCAATTAAACAAAGAGAAGATATTTGTACTAAGAATTTGGCATCAAGTTTGGAGAAGGAGGGCGGCCTATACCTGAATAGAAACTTGAGCTTAACTTTTATTTGATAAGTTAGATGTCCTTCAATTTTTTTGTGCATGTTTTCAACTTAATTATTGAAAATTGTGCAAAATTTGGACAAAGATCAATAGTTAGATCATTAGCCATTGTGATTTCAATCTACTATAGGATTTAATTAGGATTTATTAGAGTTTTTTTTGGATTTATTAGAATTTGATTAGGATTTGTTAGGATTTATTTAAGACTTATTTAGGATTTAATTAGGATTTTATTAGGATTTGGATAGGATTTAGGATTTAAATAGGATTTGATTAAGATTTGATTAGAGTTTAATTAAGATCTGACTAAGATTTTATTAGAATTTGATTATAATTTTTATTTTTTAATATTTTAAAATAATTTCTATTTTAATATTTAATCTAGATTTATATTAATATTTCTTTAAGATTTCTTCATTATTTCTTTATAACTTCTTTAAAAGTTCTTTAGAATTTTTTTTAGTGTTCTTTTATAATTAATTAAAAATCTAATTGAACTTTTTAATGGTTGAACATACTTATTAGTCTTTAATTATAAATTTTTATATAATTCTATTAAAAGTGTTAGAACTTGTTGTTACTATTTTCTTTTTATCTTCCATAGCTAGGTGCCTAGTGCATTCTCAAGCAAGACTTCATGTTATATGACAATGCATTATCTTCAATATCATTTAATGTCCAACAAATCCTATTGTCATTGGACTTCCTTGATTTAAATTACATAATTTTGATATTGATTGGAATTTGCAAAAGATTTTTTTAAGACCCTAATATCAAAAGAAGAAATGAGGTACTACTTCATTTTTTGGAACTAAAGTATTTATGCAGGCAACGAAGAAAGGGGTTGCATTTGTATTTTATGCTATTCCAATAATAGATCCAATTGGACAACTAAAATAAGATATTTCTAATCAATACCATGACCTTGAAGATGTATTTGAAAAGAAAAAAGTAAACATGTTATTAGAACATCATTCTTGTAATTGTACAATCAAATTACAAGATAGAGCTTAATCTCTATTTGGTCCAATTTATAATCTCTTACAGATAAAACTTAAAGCCTTGTAAAAATATATTGATGAAAATCTAGTTTAAATTTAAAATTTTATTATACATTCAAAATTTCCAAGGAGAGTGCATATCTTGTTTATAAAGAAGAAAGATGGTTCTTTATATATGTGTGTTGACTATTGAGATTTGAATAAGATAATTATAAAAAATCACTATATATTATTGTTAATATTATTGTAATAATTAGGATTTTTAAAGGTTTTTACAAAGATTGATTTGAGAGGTGCCTACAACCTAATTAGGATAAAAAAAAAGATCAATGGAAGATAGCATTTTGTACAAGGTATAAATATTTTGAATACAATGTTATGCCTTTTGGACTTACAAATGCACTTGCAATCTTTTAACATTATGATAAATGATATTTTGTGAAAATACTTAGATGACTTTGTAGTCATCCACTTGGATGATATCTTGATCTTCTCTGAGAACAAACAAGAATATAAACATCATATATGCATAGTATTGGAGAAACTACAGGAAAGTGGATTGTATGCCAAATTAAAGAAGTATTCTTTCCATCAACCATCAGTTAAATTTTTAGGATATATTACCTCTAAAAATGAGATTTCTAAGGAACCAAAGAAAATACAAATTATTATAGAGTAGAAACAACTGTCATCAATCAGAGATGTACAATGTTTTTTGGAATTTGTAAATTTTTACAAAATCTTCATCAAGGATTATTCTAAGATTATAACTCCATTAACATGACTTACAAACAAAGAGAAATTCATTTGAAATGATAAGGCTGAAAAAGCATTCAAGAAGCTAAAGAAATCCTTCACTTCAGCTCTTATACTTGTCCACACAGATATAACAAAACCATTCATTTTGGAAATGGATGCCTTAGATTTTACACTTGAATTTGTACTCTTTCAAACTAATAATGATGATTAACTTCATCCAGTAGAATTATACTTTCAAAAAATTTTAGCTGCAAAGATTAATTATGAGATCCACAATAAAAAAAACTATTATCAATTGTTGATACTTTTGAAGAATGGCGCCATTTGTTTGAAAGGCCTCAATACAAAATTATAATATACACTAATTATAAAAATTTAAAATATTTTATGAGTGCCCAATTTTTGAATTGCCATCAAGTATGATAGAGCATGTCATTATCTTGGTTTGATTTTGTAATTATCAATAGTTCAAAAAAACTTCAAGAGAAAGTAGATGTCCTTTCTCAATGGTCATATCTTGTGCCAAGAATAAGAGACATTATATTAGATCAGCAAAAATCAATCATGTTGAAGTTGTCTAATTTACAATTGAAGACATTGAAAATATCTACCTATGCAGATACACCTCTCAGGACAAAAATCCAAATAGCAATGAAGATAGATCTATTTATAGATAGTATTCAATGATATTTAAAAAATGCACTAGTAGAAGAAAACAATAATTTCAAGTATGAAAATGAATTGTTGTATTTCAAGGATCTCTTTTATATTCTTCTAAGCCCTATAAGACTTCAAATTCTTTAAGCATAATATGACCTTCTAGCAGTTGGATATTTTGGCTTCAATAAGATCTTGGAATTAATATCAAAAAATTATTGATAGTCTTAAATATAAAAATTGATAAAAAAATTCATCCAATCATGTGAAATTTGTGCCCAAGCAAAGGTTCCAAGATACCAACCATATGGACTTCTTCAACCACTTCTAGTTCCTAAGGGTCCATAGTAATCATTATCCATAGATTTCATTATAAATCTCCCAATTTCTAATGGAAAAGACTCAATTTTTGTAGTAATAGACTATCTTATCAAAATGGCATATTTCATTCTTTACAACAAGACGATTTTTGGAAAAAAAATGGCCAAGCTTTTTATTGGTAATATTTATTAAATACATAGCCTTCTAAATGACATCATTTTGGACTGAAGACCACAATGTGTATTAAATTTTTGGAGAGGATTATATCAACTTTTGAAGATTAAGATCAACCTTTCATCAATTTAGTATCCTTAAATCGATAGTCAAACAAAATGGGTGAATTAAATCTTGAAATAATATTATTGTTGCAATATAAATTATCAACAAGATGATTGAATGGACCTCCTACTATTAGCTAAGTTTGTATATAATAACATCAAATATTTTTTAGTAAAATAAACTCTATTCTTTTCAAATTATAGATACCACTTTAAAATAGATCCATTTCAAATTGAAGATATGAGAAGCCTTGCTATAAAAAATTAAGCTAGCTATTTAAAGGCCATCTATGAAGAATTAAAATTCCAATTACAAATGGCTCAAGACCAATATAAAAACTATACAAATATTCATTGCAAGAATCAACAAAAGTTTAAGATAGAAGATTGTATCTAGCTACTTTGGTGAAATATACAAATGAATTGAATATCACAGAAATTAAACTACCAAAGACTCAAACCATTTACAATTCTACACTAAGTAAATCTAGTAAGTTTCCATCTTAAACTACCAAAAAGCATGCACATTCATCTAGTCTTGTATGTCTTGCTTTTAGAAATCTATTATAAATTAAGTATTGGTAGAAGAGCTCTTCTACCACCAACCCTAATTGAAGTCAATGAAGAACTTGAATACAAAGTGGATGAAATATTAGATTCATATATAAGACATCGATAATTAGAATATTTCATCCATTAGAAGGATAAAAGAACATGGAAGCCTTCAAATAACCTTAAGAATGCACTTCAAAAAGTTTACAAATTCTATCAATGATATCCTAAAAAACCTAAATTCAATTACCATTAAAGATTTTGTGAACATCAATATTTCTTGGCTTTTAAATGACACTTTCCTACCAACAGTAGAAGATCAATATAAAAAGAAGAGAGCCACGCCAGGACCTTTATTTGTATATAATTATTTTTTTCAAGATAGAATAGATCTTGCTAAAAGCTTGTTAATTACCATATCAAATCTTAGCATTTTAAAGGACTTATAGGAACAAGTATCAAAAGACTCTTTTGCCATACAAATAACTAGTGAACCATTGCAACTTTTAAAATCTCTTAAATTCAAAGAATATGAGTAAGGCAAAGAAGGAGTATTTCAATGCCAAATAAGATAATATTTGGAATCTTTGGAAATATACTCTCATTACAAAAATCTTGATTTAAATGTCCAAGCTTTGATAATATTCCTTGAAGTTGGAAGAGTGGCTCTAGGTAGACAAGAAATTATGTTCAAAGGATATTTTTAAGGTTGCAATAAAGAACATATTCTTAAATGGCATGTTGATATAATAGAAGTTATATCTAGAAGCCATTAATACCACCTCAAGGATTCTGTTGAACCAATAACCAATGAACAAAAGATAAAATATGTTGCTTCTCTATTTTGATGAATTTTAGATTTCTAACATATGTAATTTGATCATCAAATTATTTTGGCTTCTTATAGAACTCGTTGCTAAAAGAAAAGATGATATTATGGACATACATCAAATCACCATATTTTAGAATCTTTTGTAGTCTTCTAAAATCTTTCATAATTTTTTAGAATCTTCTATAATCTTTTAGAATATTTTAGAATCTTCTTTAATCTTTTAGAATCTTTTATAAATTTTTAAAATCTTCTATAGTCTTTTAAAACCTTCTAAAATCTTCTTAAATCTTTTAAAACCTTCCGTAGTCTTCTAGAATCTTCTAAAACATTCATTAGTCTTCTAAAACTTATCTCAATTTTTTAGAATCTTCTTCAATCTTCTAAAATCTCTTAAGATATTCTTAGAAGGTTCAATAGGATATAGGCCTTGTAATATAAATAGGAGGCTAGATCAAGGTACACCTCAATCTTACCAACACAAGTCTTAGATCAATCCAAAGTTTTGCCTTGTTTCTTGATATCAATCTAGTTCTTTGTTCTTGTCAACCATTTAGTTTTTTGTTCTTCATATCATTCTAATTCTATAATCTTTTTTTTTATTTTTTTGCTAATTTTCTATTTTGTATCTTTAATATTTAATATAAAATATAAGAATAAATAAACAATTCAATAAATGATATGATTCATTAATATTAATTTTTCTAAAAATTTAGACAAAAAAAATCCACTATAGATTATGTTTCTGTAATAGTTGATAGAATTGTATGTTAAAAGATTACTTTATATTCTATCATAATACTTACAATTACAAAAGTAAAATATATTATTGTTATAAAAGAAATTAAAAAAGCAATATGATTCAAATAAAGAATTAAGCAATGAATTTGATTTGACTTACATTTAGACTATATTATATTATTATAATCAAAGCACTATATATTTGGCAAAGATTCAAGTATATTTGTACAAAATAAAGCACATATATGTTAGACATTATTACATTTGAGATATTATTATTGATAGTTAGGTCTACTTATAAAAAATAGATATAAAAATATCTTTAAAAAAATATTTTTATAAATAATAATAATCAAGAAATTAAATTTTGAATAAATTTTATTAAATATATAGTATACTTGATAAAAGAATATTTGTTATAATGTAATAAAAATCATGATTATTATTATTTTTAATTATTTAGATATAATTTTATTTAAAGTTGAGGTTTTTATATTAATATCTTCTACTATTTTTTAATTAATATAGAGAAAACATAGTGGACTTACTTGCTATTTACAATGCATCTATAAGAATTTCAAAAAAAAATAAAATTATATATTTTTTTATATTATGTAAAGTTTAATTTTATAAATACACTTAACATCTAATTGTAGAAGAGAAATTTTTTTAGTCTAAATTATTATTATATCTAAAAAATTATGTATCTAAAACACCTTTCTTCAATAATGTGAATTCCACCAATACATCTTAATTGGTGGATTTATTAAAAAATAATATTTTAATATTATTAAGGTTAAAAAAATTATATAGTTAATAAAATATATTTAATTTTTTAAGTATTGATTAGGATTTAGAAGAATCTCTAAGTGACTTGAGACTTGTTAAGTAAAAATTTATAAAAAAAAAAAAAAAAATCTTAGTAAATTTTAAAAATAATTATCCTAGTATATTTGGTTTTTTTATATTTATTTCTTTAAATTAATATCTAATATAGAGTTTTTTTTTTATATATGTATCACTTATTAAAAACTCATAAATAATAGTTAATAGGTAGGAGAAGCAAAAAGAAGAAAATCATGATTTTTTAGTGATTTATGTATTGAATAGAATTTTTAGTTCATTTAAATTAATATTATTACTATAAAATAATTATCAAGGTGTGGAAAAGTAGTATTATATTATTATTATTATTTTTAAATATTAAAATAATATATAATTTTTATTTTATTTTGAAATAATTTTAATAATTTTTATTATATGTTTTAAAGATTTTAATTCAAAATAATTTTATCACTTTTAGAGGCTATTATGAAGAATTTCAGCAAGATTTAAAGTCCTTGCAATATTCTTAGGTTAATTTTGTATTTGTAAACACCAAAGTAAAGTCAAATTTGTAAAAAAAATAGTTTTAATAAAAAAAATTAGAATGACCAGCTATGGCCTTTCTATGACATTCTACACACCACTAATAAGCCTTGGTGAGGCTTAGACCTTTAATCATATTATCAAATTATCCTTGAAATAAACATCAATTGACTAATTTTTTTCTATTTTTTTTTCTTATCTTCCAATTATAATATTTTTTTCATAACAATTCAAATTTACTTATTTTTTATATTTCTAGAAAGATAAAAGAATAACCTATTTAAAATTTTACTTCTTAATTTTTTAATTTTTTAATTATCAAATAAATATCAAATAAAAGACTTTATTTATTTTTAGAAAATAAAACTCTTTTTATTATTTTTTTTCTACTACTTCTTCTCTCTTCTTTTTTTGTTTCTAATTTATTAAGCTGTCAAGGACATACTTGTTAGAACCTTCTAGAACATTCTAGAAGTTTCCTAAAACTCTTTAGAACCTTTCAGAGCCTTCTAATATCTTCCTAGTTAGTAGAAGTTGCTTGAGAAGCTCTCTAGTTGGAGAAAGCTGCTTGAGAAGCTTCCTAAGTAGGAGTATATATTGGAGTCGAGGCTGAAGAGTTCTTCAGTCTCAACAACACATCTCTTGGAGCTCTAGCTCACCTCTCTGGTGTTGTTTTTGTACTCATCTGATTAATCTAGTTCCTGCCAATTCTTCTTGAACTTCTTATTTAGACTTCAAGTCTATATTCTGTATCCGTGATATTAATACAGTTCCTGCCAATTCTTCTTCAACTTCTTGTTTAGACTTCAAGTCTAAAATTTGTATCCATGGCAATTTGTCGAGACTACTATCATCTTGGATATCAGAGTTAGTTCTTTCTTGTTGGAGTGTGGATTACCCCTCTTCTTGAAGGTACACAAGTATTTTAGAGATTGCAGATTACCCTCCTCTAAACTGATATCTTTTTGTCATAATATTGGAATCTTATTCTTCTTGGAGAGAGTGGATTACCCCTCTTTTTGAAGGTCTTAAGGCGTTTTAGAGATTGCGGAGTATCCTCTTTTAAACCAATATTTCCTCCTTGTAGAAACAATTACTTCCTTTCTCTTAGAATGGTTGGAGGTCAAGACATTAATATGAGTGAAAGTTTGGAGTCCAAGATGGATGCCATTATGAATGCTCTTGCTACGTTATCACAGAGAACTACGATGATGGAAGGAGTCTTTGCAAGACTTCATAATGATGGAGCATTCGGAATAGCACAATCTGGGCTTCATTAGCCTCGAGCTTTTGCACTAGAAGAAGCAGCTTTACCTGTGGTTCAACGAGAACTATTACTTCCACAACGAAAGGAACCTCGAAATAGCCTTCTAGACAAGTTTGATGGCACACGCTCCAAGTTTCAAGGTTTCATCAATCAAATCAAGTTAATAACAGCTCTATAATCCGAATGTTATCCGACGGAGGAATCACGTGTTGGATTGGTTGGAACTTTATTTACGGGACAAGCTCTATCATAGTTTGCTCCTCTATTTGAAAAAGGATCGCCGATTTTGAACAACTTTGAGATTTTTTTGGAGGCATTTGCAGAAGCATTTGGCGAGCATGATAAGGCTGGATGGGCTACAACAAAAATTTGATCACTATGACAAGGGACTCGCTCTGCATCAGTCTATGCATCGGATTTTAGGCAATTGGCATGCGACATCAATTGGGATGAAGAAGCATTGATGACTCAATTCTATTGGGGTCTAAGGGACGACGTGAAGGATTTGTTATTATCTCTTCCTGATCCAC
This sequence comes from Physcomitrellopsis africana, assembly GCA_036785485.1. Taxonomy (NCBI): domain Eukaryota; kingdom Viridiplantae; phylum Streptophyta; class Bryopsida; order Funariales; family Funariaceae; genus Physcomitrellopsis; species Physcomitrellopsis africana. The sequence continues at coordinate 114,534 of JAWRVF010000943.1, read as the reverse complement.
AAACGCTCAACAAAGCCATTAGCCAAGCTGTAAAGTGCGATAACCGCCTATTTCAACATCGCCAAGACCAACGTTCTAGACAATATACAAGTCATCGTGGCGCAATTATATTGGTAAGTAGCCTAAATTCACAAGCGGAGACAGAGGACATACAGATTGATGCGGTATGTATCAAATTCCTTATTCTAGAAGAAAAGAGGTAGCGAATGGAGAAAGGATTGTGCTTTTATTGCGGTGGAGAAGGCCATAGAGTTAGAAACTGTCCGAAGAAGCAAAATGGATGCAGCATCAAGAATAGAAGTATGTTTGTTCAAGAAAACAAGAATGCCCAGCCACAATAAGAACCGTGCGGCTGCACAAATCAAAACCAGGTTACTCTCTTTCTACTCAACCTGCCCGTTGTTTTACAATTCCTTTGTCTTTTGGTCCTGAAAAACTAAAAACCTTAGCCTTATTAGATTCAAGAGCATCTGCTTATTTCTTAGACCAAGAATTTGCTAAGCATCATAAAATTCCTCTAGTACAAAAATTCAAACGTGTTTATGTAGAAGTAATAGATAGATGACCTTTATTATCTGGTAGTGTCACCTATGAATCAGAACCTATAGAAGTGATGTTTAAAGACCACAGTAGTTATATTATTTTCAACATTATTAGCACCCTGTCAAATCCTATTATTCTTGGTCTTTCTTGGTTGAAAAAATATAATCCATCTATAGATTGGAGGTTGCCGAGGATAACATTTCCCATAGAACAACCTGAGGACAAGCCTGGAAGAAGACCCCAAACCAAAAAATCCTTGTTCATTGGAGCAAGAACGTTTGTAAGATCGTGCAAGGAAGGCACACCATTGGTCATTTATGCGGCTCCAATTGGTGGAGAGCAGATTTCAACAACAGGAATACTGGAATAATACAAGGATTTTCAAGACGTGTTCCAAAAGAAGAATGCTGACATGCTACTAGAACATCGACCATATGATTGTGCCATAGAATTGCAAGAAGGAGCACAACTGCCTTTTGGCCTAATCTACAACGTATCGCAAATGAAGTTGGCTAAATTGCGGAAATACATTGATGAGAACCTAGCCAAGAACTTAAGTTGTCATTCAAAATCACCAATTGGTGCACCAATCTTATTTGTGAAGAAGAAGGATGGCTCACTATAGATGTGCGTAGACTATCAAGGTCTCAACAAGGTGACAAAGAAGAATCGTTATCCATTACCTTTGATCTCTAGTCTTCTGGAACAACTTGGACGTGCAAAGATCTTTACAAAGATTGATCTAAGGGGAGCTTACAACCTTGTGCGAATCAAAGAAAGAGACGAATGGAAGACAGCTTTTCATACAAGGTATGGTCATTTTGAGTATAATGTCATGCCATTTGGTCTTACCAATGCTCCAGCGGTTTTTCAACATATGATAAACAATATTTTTCGAGAATATCTAGACGATTTTACTGTCATTTATCTGGATGATATTTATCTGGATGATATCTTGATATTTTCTAAGAATGAAAAAAAGCATAAGAAGCACGTTTGTTTGGTACTCAAAAAACTACGCGAGCGAGGATTCTACGCCAAGTTAGAGAAGTGCTTATTTCACCAAACTAAGATGGAGTTTTTAGGATTTGTTGCAACTACGGAAGGCTTGAAGATGGATCCCAAGAAGGTGGAAGCAATTGTGTCCTAGGAAGTTCCAAAGATGGTTAGAGACGTACAATATTTTCTCGGCTTTGCTAACTTCTATCGGATCTTCATCAAGAATTATTCTCAAGTTGCTGCTCTACTCATTTGATTAATATGTAAGGATAAGCTAGAATGGGGATCTCTAGTGGAAAAAGCATTTCAAAATCTTAAAACGGCATTTACTACGGCTCCAATCTTGGTACACCCAAACTTTACAAAGGCTTTCTATTTGAAAACCGATGCTTCGGATTTTGCTTTAGGAGCCGTACTTTCACAGATGGGCATCGACAATAAGCTTCATCCGATTGCATTCTATTCACGGAAGTTTTCTGCGGCTGAGATCAACTACGAGATTTATGATAAGGCATTCTTTGCTATAGTGGATTCTTTCCAAGAGTGGCATCACTTCCTCGAAGGAGCTGCGCATCCAGTGACCGTATATACGGATCACAAGAATCTGGAATATTTCATGTCTGCTCGGGTTCTAAACCGTCGTCAAGCTCGATGGAATATGTCGCTATCTAGATTTGACTTCGTTATTACTTATCGGCCTGGAAAGCAGCAAGGACTATCCGATGCCTTATCAAGAAGATTATATCTTGCGCCAAAGATTGGAGAGGCAACGCTTGATCAGCAGTGTACGACATTATTAAAGCCAGAGCAATTCAGAATTTGTGCTACTGTGATGCCAATTGATGCTGACTTTCTCAACCAAGTACGTGCTGCAATTATTTAAGATCCAATAGTCCTTGATATTAAGTAACGTATCAATGATGACAAGTTCAAGGTTGAAGGAGATCTCTTATACTTTGAGGAGCGGCTATATATCCCAAAAGGGCCAGCACGACTTCGAGTCCTTCAATCTCGTCATGACTTTCCAGCTGCGGGACATTTCGGATTCAACAAGACCTTGGAACTTATTTCTCAAGATTTTTGGTGGCTCCAAATGTAGAAGGATGTGAAAGATTTCGTCTTCTCTTGCAACATTTGTTCAAGATCCAAGAACCCTCGACATCGCCCTCACGGACTTCTACAGCCATTGCCCATTCCGTGTCATCCATGGTCTTCAGTTTCCATGGACTTTATTTCAGATCTCCCGCCATCGAATTCATTTCACAGCATCTTTGTTGTCGTGGATTGACTTACAAAGATGGCACATTTTATCCCTTGCAAGAAGACATTGTCAAGCAAAGATACAGCAAGGCTCTTCCTTGATAATGTGTATCGATATCATGATCTACCAGATGATATTGTGTCGGATCGAGGAACCCAATTTGTATCAAAGTTTTGGAGATCTTTTTTTAAGATATTGAAGGTGGACATCAAGCTTTCTTTGGCATTCCATCCTCAAACTGACGGCCAAACGGAACGGGTGAATCAAGTTTTGGAACAGTATTTATGATGCAGCATCAACTATCAACAAGATGATTGGACTGCATATCTACCGCTAGCCGAGTTTGCATATAACAATACCCTTCATGGGTCGACTCAAAAAACACCATTCTTTTTCAACTATGGGTACCATCCAAAGCTTGATCTATTGAGTCCGTCAACGAATAACAACCCAATAACTGAAGAATTGGTGCAGCAGCTATCGAAGCTTCAAACCACATTGAAGCTTCAATTGTAAATTGCCCAAGAGTCTTACAAAGCATCCGTGGATAAATTTCGGAATCAGACACCTAATTTCAAAATTGGAGATAAAATATGGCTGCTTCGATGGAATATCAAGACCAAGCGGCCATGAGATAAGTTGGACTATCGGAGATTGGGACCATTTGTTATTCAGAAGCAGATCAATCCTGTGGCGTACCGCTTAGAATTACCAACTGCTATGAAGGTACACCCTGTCTTTCATATTTCTTTGTTAGAGCCTTATCGAGAATCGTCTTTTTCTGGAAGAGTGCAATGTCCGCTACCTAGTATAGAAATTGAAAACAATGATGAATATGAGGTGGAAAGGATATTAGATTCACGGCGAAGATGGAATAAATTAGAGTACTTTGTGCATTAGAGCGGCTACGATATTAATGAAAGAACATGGAAATCGGCCGAAAATCTTGCGAATGCGTCACGAAAGGTATATGAATTCTATCGACGATATCCTAATAAACCAAAAGCTGGTCATTAACGAAGCGTGAAGATGAAGCCTTTTTTTGAAAAATGAATAAAAAAAGGATCCATGAATCATCTGCCTCGTGAACGACAGCTGGAGTATATTACAGAGACTATGCGACAAATTTTTGATTTCCTACGTTTGTGAGTATACATCTCAAATGGCTTCTCGAAGACCTCGAAGCTAGAGGAGGAGGTGATGTCAAGGACATACTTGTTACAACCTTCTAGAATATTCTAGAAGTTTTCTAGAACTCTCTAGAACCTTCTAGAGCCTTCTAATATCTTCCTAGTTAGTAGAAGTTGCTTGAGAAGCTCCCTAGTTGGAGGAAGCTGCTTGAGAAGCTTCCTAGGTAGGAGTATATATTGGAGTTGAGGCTGAAGAGTTCTTTTGTCTCGACAACACATCTTTTGGAGCTCTAACTCACCTCTCTGGTGTTGTTTTTGTACTCATCTGATTAATCCAGTTCCTGCCAGTTCTTCTTGAACTTCTTGTTTAGACTTCAAGTCTATATTCTGTGTCCGTGATATTAATCCAATTCCTACTAGTTCTTCTTGAACTTCTTGTTCAGACTTCAAGTCTATATTCTGTATCCGTGATATTAATCCAGTTCTTGCCAGTTCTTCTTGAACTTCTTGTTTAGATTTCAAGTCTATAATTTGTATCCGTGACATAAGCTTTCTAAATCACACCAATTATTACAGAAACTCTAAAGCTACCTTGAAGCTACCTTGTAATTTGAGTTGAGGGGTGAATTTTACCTTCACAAACAACTTCAATTTTTTTAAAAATTATAAGTCCAAACAACCCTAAATCCTATATCCTATCAAATTTAAAATCTATTAAATTCTAAATTCTAAACTTGATGGAATATTAATTTTAAAATCTTAAAACCTATTAAATTTTAAATTCTAAATTTAATAAAATTATAAACTATAAAATATAATTAATAAACTATGATAATTATAGTCTATTGTTATACCATTAGATTAGCTTTTAAATTTTCATATTATTATTTTTATAAGCTATTTACATATCTACAAAATTTAAAAGAGATCCAACTTATAAATTAATAATTGTTATAATATAACCTTCATTAATATTATTTGGCTTCTTATTATGAATTTGATGAAGGCTTTTATTAATTGATTCTCCTATTTCAACTTTTAACTTGTGCTTGAATTTAGTCTATAGCTTGGACGTGACATCTTCTATTAGAAGTTAAATCTCTTCTTTATTAAATTTTAAATATTTTGATATCTAAGAAATTATGATTGATCTTAAATTATCCAATTCAAATATTTCCTTGTATATGCAATCAAATATCTTCCAATTATATAATCAAAATATTATAAAATTTAAAAAACATAAATTTTACTTGCGTATCTATATAATTTCGAAAATTCAATTATAGATCAAATATAAAGTATTAGAAACAAATCTAAACTTCATTCTAATTTTTATTACTTTAAAATCTTTTTTGTCTAAATTTTTCTATTTTTGATTGATTCATTAAAGATTTTTTTTAAAGTCATAACTTTAAAAATCTTATATCTATGAATGCTCTAAAAACTAATTTTTTAACCACACCTTATAATCTCCAAAAAGAAGCTTTATTTACAAGCTCTTGTTTTAGTACTTTAGAAGTAAATTCCAACCCTATATCACAAAGAGTCAAATCTTAGATACCAACTTTATCATTTTTATAATAAATTTAATAAAAATCTAATCTTAATTTTATTTTAGAAGTAATTATATTATTTTTATTTATCTAATATATCTCATCTTAATTTATTTATGACTTTATAAAGGTGGTAGTAGCATTTTAATTTTAAAAAAGTGATAGAATATAAGCTTTATAAATAAGCTTAAATTATCAGCTATTAAAATAAAATAAAATACCTATAAAATTTTCACTTGATTTTGTTTTATACATCTTGGATTTTTAGTAATCATTTTATCAAGTAGTCGTAATAATATTGGCATAATATTATACAAACAATATACAATCTTATTTTAAAATTTACCAAAGATTGTTATGGAAATAAATTATAAATTTTCCTAAATTAATATATGTAGTAGATTGAGCTTGCTTACTATGTAATTAAAGATTTTTTTTTAATGGGGATTTCAAAAAAGAACAAATACAACTTTAATTCCATATCTTTCCTTAGTAAGAGATGAATAGGAGGTAGTGCTTTCTATAGCTTAGTGTAGGCCTTATGAGGTGGATCTTTAGGATATTTTTTAGATAGTCTTTTATAATTTCAACAACTCTATTATTCAGTTATGAAGAATGAAAATTATATGTAGATGTTATTCCAAATCTTAGTAAAACAACTCTATTTTGTATTCATATATTTACATCTATGATTTTTTGTTTGTTTTTTTAACAAGCATGTGGCTATAGAAAAAATAATTTTATGGCATCACAATTATTTTATAATTATAAATAATTTAAAAGCTCAAAACAAAACTTCAATCTTCTTAAAAATCATAAATCTTAAATCTTAATAATTCTAAAGGAATCCTAGCAAATCTTGAGCAAATCCTAAAAATAATAAATTATAATTAAGTAATTATAATAAGACATAATTTCTAATTAGATTATTGGATTAGATTTAAATTTATTATACAATTATATTCTTTAATTATTTATGTAGTTATAAATTTTAAAATAAGTTCAACTAATTTAAAAGATCTTGCAATAAAACCTTCAATACTACTATCTAACCATTGATTCAAAATTTAATGAAGACTTTATACAACCAAATATCCTAATTTAATTTTTAGCTTTAATTCAAAGTTTGTAAAATATTTAGTCTTAATATATTCTATAATCACCTAGGATTTCAAATACATCCTATATATAAATCTTTAGATATCTGAGAAATTTTAATTAACCTTAAATATTCAAATTTTGATATCTTCTTATATATATAATCAAATATCTTTCAACTATGTTAAATTAACACAATTCCTATCAAAAATATTATTTATTTATACATATATAAAATTATAAAAAATTAATAATAAATCAATTATATATATTTAAAATAATTTAAAACTTAATACTATATCTTTACTATCCTAAAATTATTATTACTAATAAAACCTTGGCTTTCATTTTTTATTTAAAGATCTTTTTTAAATCATTTTTTTTTACAAGTTTTACACTTTTAAAGCCTTCTTAAAACTAACTCTCTAACTATATCTTCTAATCTAAAAAAAAAAACCCTTGTTTACTATAGGTACGTGTTTTTGTACTTTAAGATCAAATTTCAACTATGTATTATAAACAATTGTCTCTAAAGTAGCAATCATGTTATTTTTATAATAATTTTTGCTTTAATATAATTTTTAATTTGTCCTAAATGTAACTATATATATTTTATTAAGAAAATATAAGTTTTTTTAAATATAAAAAATAAGATAGAATATAAATATTATAGCTAAGATTAATTAATTAGTAATTAAGATATTAAAAAAATTATAAAATTATATAAGACTTCTTTCCACATATTTTGGATCTTCACCAATTTTGTACTAAATAGCCATGTTATAACATGAAAACATAGGTAATATACCCACAACATAATATATATCCTATTTAATAGATATTTAAGTTATCTTGTAGATAATCTTCAAGAAATTTAGCAACTCAAGTATTTAGCTTGATAAAACCATGATTGTATGTATTTCTTTTATTAAATATTTTAAACAATTCTATTATATATATTTTTCTATGTATGCATATAAATATAAATAAATATCTAAAAAGATAATATATTCATGTGCCACTAAGAAAAAATAAGAAAATAAAAAGAGATATTGATATGACATAAAAAAACTTAGACCAACAAATGTTAAATACAAAGAAACTAAAAAATCTAGAATCAAGATTAGAATAGAAGTAAAATATTGATAAGAGTAAGAATGACCTTAGTCTTGATTTTGTATATATTAGCTACTAAAAAAACCATTTATAAGATTGCTAAGTACTATGAGGCTATTAGTCAAGAGTCCCAGTTTTGAATTGCTTCTATAATAGTTTTTTAAAACTTGCAAACTTCTAAAAGAAGTTTCTATAGTCATATGGCATATCTAGAAGAATCTATAGATCTAATCTATATCTAGAGAGCTTCTTTGATATTTTTTGAGGATGATATTATCTACCTAATATATTTCTACCTTCTTCTATTTACTTCTATTTATTTATTTATAAATGCATTTGTTATAATGTGATGTTTTTTTTGTTTCTTAAATTATTAAAAAAAAATTTCTAAAAGGTAATAAAAATAGTTCTTTTTTGATTTTTTAGACTTTGAATAAACTTCTACCAAAAAAATATCAAATAAATAAATAAAAATAAAAGATGATATAAAACCTTTACAAGATAATGTTTTTAAATAATACAAATGTATAATTTTTATTATAATTTTAGAAAATCTAAAAAATCCAAAAAATAGCTATTATTATATTTTAATTTTTATATTGTTTGATTTTTTTTGACAAAAATAAATAATATGTTTAGGTTCTTTACAATGTATGCATAAATCTTCTTATTAATATTCAGTTTTTTTAGTATTATAAGAAATTTTAATTATTTTTATAATTTTTTATCTTATATTATTTTAAAAGCTATAGAAATTGCTTTGAAATTTTAAAAAATTTAACACACAAATTGACAAGTTATTAAAAAAATCAAAATTAATTCTTATTTAATAATAAATTAATTATGTTATATTTTACATATAAATTAATATTATATTTATTGGATAAAATTTAATTTATTTGATTAAAAATAATTATTTAAAACTTATTAAAAAACTAAACTAGATAGAATCTATTAAATTTTAATGTAATAAGCTTGATTTAATTTATGAAGATAGTCTAATTTAAAGTTTAGAATTTAATAACATATTATACTTGGCCAATAAAATTTTAAAACTTGGACTCAATACCATCAAGTATCTTACAAGGAAGAATTCTTTATTTTGTAATAAATTTAATAATTATTATATAGAGATCTGTAATAAAAATTTATTAGTTTAGATAGTACAATTGGTAAAGAAATACCTACCATCTATGTATCTTTATAAATGGTTGTTTTTTATTTATTTTAAATGTAATAGGAAATGAAGTTGATGAATTGCAATTATTAATTTTTTTGCAATTTTATATTTTTGCTAAAATAATCTTTATTTAAATTGGTTTTTTATAAAAATAAAAATTTAATATACTAAAAACTTTTATACTAAAAAAGTATATTAAAATTTTTAATGATATAATACTATAAATTTTTTTAATTCAAATAATAGTTTATCCATATATATATATATATATATATATATATATATTTGTTATAAAAATAATATAAATAATAATTATTAAGAAAAAAATTAAAATATATAATTATAAAATAATTATTATTAAATTTTGAAAAATAAATAAATTGATAAATTAAATTTAGAATATAAGAGATGTATTAAGAAGATTGAGAATCATCTTAGTTTTGCTTTGTGTATTTGAAATAAATAAGAAGGTTTTGTTAAACTTCATTAGGACTATGAAGCTTCAATAACAAGTGTCTAGATTGTAATACACTTTTATAGTAACTTTTTGGATCTAAAAAATTATAAAATTATCTAAATATACTTGTAGATCCAAAATATAACTATAAAGTTTTTAAAAATTTTATAATAAGATATTATTTATATAATCTATTTTATTTTATTAGATAATATACATGTCTCTAGCCATGTGTTGAAGAAACAAAAATGAACATCCAAATAACAATATACATAATTTTTTTAAAATATAACAAAGAATCAATTTTTAAAAGAAATTATTATATATAATTTAAAATTTTATATTACTATGTATCTTTTGAAGCATGTTATAACTACAACACTTAAATTAGGTTATTAAAAAACTATAATTAATAAAGAAAGAATGTTAATAGTAAAAAAATTTAAATTTTATTTAGACCAATTTTTTTCAGAATACTAAAAAAACTCAACTATAGTATTAATTTATTATTATTATTATTATTATTATTTTGTGCCAATTGGACATTAACTTTGCACATGTATAATATTTTGCATTAACGACCTACAGCAATTACTGAGGTCTTATATTATTATTAGCAACAATTGCAGCTATCATTGTAAAAACATTTATATATATATATATATATATATATATACACAATATTTTTATTAACTTATTTGTGGTTATTGATGAGAAAAAAAGTTTATATAAGTATTTTTTGAATTTTTTTTGTAGAAAAGTCTAAATTTTAATTTTAGTATTGTATCAAAGTCAAATCTCTTTATAATTCAATAAATTTATATAAGAAATATTTTAGAAGTATTATGTTAATGACCTATTCACCACTAAAAATATTTACATCCTATTCATTATTGATGGAACTTGAATGAAAATTTATAAATTACAATTTTTTCCAACCTACCAACCAAAAAGTATATTTTACTTTTAAAAATGCACCATTTATTCTCATTGAATAAAACGATTTTAATGTTATTGATTGAAGGCATAAGCATTTTTAATTGTACAGACTGTCTTGATGCTTGTCAGTACTTCAAAAAATTCTCACAAGCACCCTCCCTTTAGTTTTTGAGGTGCTTAGATTTCATGTCCTTGTGTACAAAAGGTGTGCTAATATAGCAACATCAAGAAAAAAAAATTTAAAAGTTCTTTTTGGTTTTTTGAAAACATAACTACAACATTTTCTACATCAAATAATTTTTCAACTACAAGAAAATGCAATGTAATGCTAAAAAGAACATTCTCCATTTAGATTAAAAGATTGTTGAATGGTGAGGTCTTTTTGAGTATTTTAATTTTTATATTATTTTATTTTCCATAGGACACAACCATCAAAGAATCCGATATGACTCATTTTAAAATCACTTTTGGTAACTGGTTGGTGTATTCAAACCTTGATTATACATTAGTTAACTTGAAATGTGCTATATAATTTTTTTATTGATTTTTTGGATAGAAATATTCTGTATGTTTTAGTAGAAATACATGAGACTTCTATTTTAATGATACTTTTTGTAAAATTATAGAACAACCAATACATGTTAAACATTTAGAATTTGAATAAGATCTAATTTAGGACTTTGCTTATGATAAATACATTTTTTAAATAGAGATGTAATACATCCCATGTTTGTTGATAATTTAATATATGCATTTCTAATTCTAAAATATGCCATGGAAATATTCAAATTAAGTAAGATAAAAGATATGTTGTGATGTATTGACTTTACAGAGTGTTGTGTGTAAAATAATAAGTGGCAATTTTTGATGCCTGGGGTACCAAGTACATTTCAAGATCATCTCATAAAATCTGGGATTATTTCATCAGATTGCTGAATCTTCTCCTTTGTTTATTTATATATATACATATACATACATATATAGTGTGTAATTTTTCATTTATTAGAAATTATGTAATTTTTTTTTATCATTGTCACCTTACTTGAATGCCACAAAACAACACACTAGTACTCATTCTACACTGACATTGGAAATTTGATCAATCACCATGTCTTTCTTGCTTTGTCTTAATTTTGTAATTTATTTTAAAATAAAATTATATTCTTTCATAATAGAATTAGTAATGGACGCACCTTATCAGAAACAAAATTCTGTGACGATATTAATTTTGAAATTTCAATTGTAGAAGTATAATGTTTAAAATGCAAAGTAAACCATGAAGATGATAAGGATTTTTTTGGAAGAATTTTTAATATGTTAAAATATCCTGTTTTAAGACATAAATATAAAATTTTTAATTTCTTTTTAAAGATTATGTGTAAAAATTAATCAATTGTGTTAATCTATCAAATCTCTTAGGTTTTACCTTTAAATGCCTAATTTTATTACACACATTCTTATGTTACATGTCTCAGAAATAAAACAGATGGTAAAATTAGGGTGCATTTTACTATTGAGTACATGATTAATGATCTAAATTTTAAAATTATTTTTTAATTATTTCTTCACTTATCAGTCTTTTCATTTTAAAGTTTTTGCATTATAATATTTTCATAAAATTATTACTGCTAAACCAGATTTTAAAAAATAATAATAAATGATATATATATATATATATATATATACATACATGCATACATATAAGGATTTTTTTTAATTGTTTAATATTACCATCTCTTCATTTATGTAATGGTTTTTGATTGAAGGTAACTGTTACAATAGATTCTTTTTTCTTCTTTTTGGGTACAAAGGGGCCTGTCCAAGCTGAAAGGCCTTTGTAAGCCTGCATCTTTTCTACTAAAATATTCCTACTATTCCAAAGGCTTCCTTGCATTTATTCATAAATGACAAAAGAAACAATGTAATAGCTCTATATTGGCAAATGTTAAGACGTTGTTGATTAGAAGTTGAGGTTTTTTTATTATTAATCATAAATGTTGTATGTCAGAATTGAGGAGTGAAATAAAAAAAACAAATTGAAGGTGGAGGAATAAACAATACGATGTTCTACATTAGAATAATTACAAAATGAACATTCTGCAGATACACACAATATCTAAGTTCAAAAAAATATTTAGAGAATGTAAAAAACGTTGTTATTTGTTTTTGAGATCATGTGCTTTTCACCCATTGTTTCTTTGTTCTATAATGTGTTTACTGATCAAATATTTAGATAGTTAGATTTTGATCCATTATTTTGGAATTATCCATACAAGATGTAAAAAACAACTTTCATTTATACATTAAAATGAAATTTTTGTTTAACTTTATTCAATCCATCTCATAAAGAATTTTTTATAAATGTAGTCTAACACAGTTGCACTTTTTTGAAATACTAATAATTTATGATTATAAAGATTTCAATATTATATGTAAAAGGTTGAAATTTTTTTTTTACTAATACCAACTTTGATTCTTTTTAATCATTAATTTACAAAATAAATATAAAAAATCTAGAAGTGTATCTGACATTAAAAATTGTAACTCTTTTTTTACTTTTAAAAATTGAGTTCATTTCAATATCTAGTATGTTCAAAATGAATTTGTTTTGAATTTAATCTAAAGTTTTGAATTTAAACATGCCTGGACTATAAATTGTTGTATACTTCTTTGAGCATGCATGTTATTTATAATTTAGATTCAAAATAAAAATAAGAACTTGTAAAATGAATCTTATTTTTTAAAATAAGAATTATGCATAAATTGACTTTAAAGTGAACTTCCTTCTTTATCCATATAAAGAAATTGAAGTTGGTTTCAAGACTCTGACACTGCTTTTGAGGGAAATGCTTAGTATTAAACCTTAATGCACCAAAAACAAAGTGTTGATGTGACCCTAAGGATACAAAATTATATTTACATACATATATACATCTTAAAAGCCAACTTTCAAATTTGGCTCATTTTTTAATAGTATATAAAAATGAACCTTTTTCTTGGCCCCAAGTTTATTCTATCTCGTCTCCTAGAACCAAAAAAGCCTGAAATTGTCACATTTTTGTGCAACATGCTTTGTGATGTGTAGTCCCTCAGATCACACAAAACTTATGTTTTTACTGTTCAAGATATATTTGTAAAATTTGTTATACCTAATAATCTTATTTTTCATGTGATCACATATATTACACAAAAGACATGCTTTTTACCATTCAACATACACTCTTGTAAGTCACTTATTTTACTAAACTATCCTATCACTCATACAAGTGATATAGTCCACATAGTATAATACAATGACTCAAGCTCATTTACATGCAATAATGCTTCTCCCATTTTATAAACTCTTCTTATTTGTAAATATTTAGAATCATAATAATAAAACCTATATTCTTGGCCAATGCCTCGTTCATGTGAAAAAGCTGCAACAGAGCTGCAAGTTCATGTGTGTGAGAGACACTGTACATGGGATTGCAAAGCCTGGTACAAAGCTTCTTCATCCTCCCATGCAGATTCCACTTGGGTTGGCTATTGTATAATCTTGTGGTTTTGACCTTGTCCAACATGTTTGTATTGATAACGCTGCCAGAGTGGTTTAATACCTACAGGAAGATGAACGTGGAGCCAAGCAACAAGAGTCTGTGGAGGAGAAAGATGCCAAATATAGAAAACCCAATTCATCTACATTACAAAATTCAGCCTATTTCATGGGAATTTAGTCGACGTTGGACAAATGAGCAGTTGTTTCTTCTAAATTTAGACAGAATCCAAAATCCAAAATCCAAAATCCAAAGAGATTACAATATGGGGACGCTCTGTGGATTTGGGTTTTGGAGTTGAAAAGTTTGAAATATTTATTACAAAGGTGAATTGCAATATAAATATTTCTATTGAATCTTTCCTTTATCTAAATTCTAATATGGTTGAAATTTCTTATTTTTATTCACATAGGGCTCATGTTAAGATGATTCTATAACATTTGATAGTATGAGTGTCTTCATTATCAAAAGAAAAATCACAGAAGGCCATCTGTTCCTAGTGTCTTTTTTTGAACACTATGGTAGAAAATTACAAACTAAACATTGTCATGGTTGTAGCTCTTGGACTAAAATTATACAAAGAGGAATTCCAATAGATATTTAGAAATATCACCATGTTATTCCTAATTTTTATTCTTAAAAGATGATAAAAATCAATAATTTGTTGTGAAGTTTGGGATCATACCAAGTAAATGTATGGCAAATCTCCCTCCTAGTGTAAAAAGGACATAGTTCAACTCCCTACAGCCAATGGCTATTCCTTAACAACACAAAATTTCTACAAAGAACTATAAATTTGTTTATTTATTTTCTATCTTTTGTATGGTCAGAAAGCTGGTTTTTAGGGTTATCTAGTACAGTGGAAAAGCGGTAGTTCAGAAGCGTTTGGTGGTGAGAAGATATTTCAGTTTTTGTATGGCTGGTTGGAACACTAGGCATATTTTCATGTGGATGACTACGGCTCATCTGATGAGCAACATGAGCGTTGAGCTCAGCGTCTCGGTTCACCATTGTAAAGTAGAGGCAATGAAAGAATCGCCCATGTTGGGAACCATGACATTTCACGGATGGAGGTGAGAAAGATGGGCAGATACCGCTGGATTTGTGCGTTTATTTTGTTTGTGACCGGCTAGATTGGGCCGTGTCGAACAGTATTTACAGCGATAGTATCTCATAGTGTCGAACAGTTTTTCACAGGAAGGGAGTGAGAGTGTGAGTACCTTTACCGCTAACTCTCTTCAACAGCGCCGCTGCTTGCGTGAAGTGGACTCATGCCCTTTGCCTGCCTCGGCGTGGTCCAGCGCAAAATCTGTTCTCTACCGATAGCCGCCGTGTTCTTCCCTGATGTGATCACCCATCCGTAGTCTGGTCGCGATGTCAAATCGAGTCCTGATAGTAGTGCCATTGACGGTACCTAGGTTTTCCGCTTGCGAGAGCGGCCGATGCCAGATCACTGGTCTTAGACTTTCAGTGTGTCTATTGTACTCCAGTTTGGTGGGTGGGCCTCAGACCGCCTGTAAACCCTCGCTTTAGACGCTCGCTTTGTGCATCCATAGTGCCAGTATGCCTCGCACTAGTGCACTCATGGCAGTTGTACGTCATCACAAGTTATGCGATATCTGAGCAAGCCTTCTCAACCTTGCTTTCATTACGTAGCCCGTGATTGATCGACCAGTGAAAGTGACGCAGCAGCAAACGCCAAGCCTCACAAGCTTTATCAAGTTAGCAGCTTGTAGGAACAAAAACTAGTGGTTAGTACACCAGCACTACGGTTCTCAGATTACGTGAGCTTGCTTGTCCTGAGTGAGAATGGCTTTTTGAATGTCGATCTGAGACGATATACACGAACTTGGAAAGAAGGAGAGAAGGCTACATAGGTCTTGTACCGTTTGCGTTCACGCCGAGAGTAGCCTCGATACAGTTTGTTGCCCCGAACGCAGAAACTTTAGTATCATAGATCTGGATTGACGATAATGAGCCAACGTTGTTGAGGATGGGTGCTTTTACTCATTTCTGTGTAACTTAAAGGATTTGTTACAAGCTCAGTTTACTGTAACAATGGATAGGAATATTGTGAGCATAAAGGGTTGTGACTACGTTGAGTAACCTTGTGGGGGCACAAAAAATTGTAGCTCTTTGGAGAGACGACCTGTGTACTCGGTAAAACCTTCTTGGCAGACAAATCATCTGTCCAATCTTCATTTGGACAAGTAATCGCATTTGCAACTTTAGTTCAGGCTTGCATTATACGCCCGCTCTAGTCTTGAGTGTAAGGCGCCGCAATTGGGGGAGACGTTGCAGACGTCGAAGTTGTCACAACGTGGTTTGCATTTAATGAGGAGGCGCAATTGGGGTTGATGCGGTTGGTTACACTCATGAACTGACGCATGGGCTAGGATTTATGAGGGAACTGCAGACCTTTACACTGTTACTAATCTAAGAAACCTAGTTGTCGGTGTTTCTGTAGAATCAAGTTGAAACTTAGGAGTTGTGGTTTTGTTCTCAGGTGATACACAATTACTCGTGTTTGTAGATTGCGGACCAGGATATCACTACCAAGGATGGTTACTGTTACTGCTTACTCCGGCGGAGTGGTTTTCACGCATGGCCAAACGGGGGTGTAGATAACTCGCCTTCTGCACAATTTCCAGGTAGTGAAGGACGGAGAAGCACAGCCCAGGGATGATGGAGAAGAAGTGCGTCGACTTGCACCCACCAGATGATTTTGTACTAAGACCAGGTTTAGCACGGCGCAGATTGATGGTCCGGCAACCGGAAAACCAATTTGAGGCGCCACACTGGAAGATGGACGGGAGAAAACATTCCGATGCTTATGTCAAGTATGTCTTACACATGACCCTTCTTCCTTGTGGTCGTTTCTGAAGGTCAGTTTTCAAGTTGGATAAAAACAAAAACAAAAACAAAACAAACAAAAAATAACTTTGCGTTGTAGCCCAGTGTTTCGTCTGTCTTTCCAGGCAATTCAAGTTCATTTTTTAAACCTGAAAGTTTAGGGCACCAATTCCACCGTTAGAGAGCGTTAAACTTCTACTTCCATCAACGTATGGAGCATTGAGAGTTAATTTAGTGCATGATAGTGTGCTGGAATCGACACGGACACTTGCACTAGAAAGTTTGAACCTTTAAGATGATCGAGGGTTTGACACACCTATATCACCGGAAACTCTTATGATTTGAGTCTCGACGGCAGTGACAAGGTTCAGTGCTTCCATCGTCGAACTCATGGCGTCTACGTTGTAGTTGATTTAAGTTCTAATCATATGATTGGTGCTATTCCTCGGCCATTACCGTGGGGCTGGATTTTAAGGACTCCCATGAACTGGACCACAGTTGCACTGTCACGGTGTAAACTTGGATCGGTAGCGGTGATCTCTCGTTCTAAAGGACACGGTGAAGTGGAATTGAGCTTGTATATGTGCAGGTGAATTCTTACGATAATTTAAGACTAATATAGCAACAAAGGAGAACATATCTATTTCGTGTACCTCCACGGGACTAATTTTGCTCAACTTGAGAAGACGTATTGATGAGATCGTCTTGATTAGGAAAGTTGAGATAATCGTGTTTACAAGAGTTGTGTGTGTCACCTTAGTGGATCATTAGTTGAGTGCAGGGTAATTCGAGGAGTTGGAATAAAGAAATAATTTTTGAGGGAGGATATTTTGGCCCTTGGTTAGTTTGGAACAATCTTGCGAATTGGGTACCCGTCATCTTTTACAATAACTCTTCGGTTTTCGGTATGAAGAAGTCCTTCGGTGCATATCTTCTGTAATTAGAGAAGTCGATTGCTAACCATTCCTTGCGGATTATGATGCAGGTCTCCAACTATTCAGGATCATCTCACCAATCCTCCAATGTCGAAATCGCCGAAACCGTTACGTCTCTTCGACCTGAACAAGCTACCAACTGCACCAGCTTGTCCAATTTTTCCACCAACTTGGATCACAGGCAGCACGGATTCTAAAACCCACGCCCTTGCGGACGAGTCTACGGCGATGACTACAAGATCACGTAATTTCATGGCAGACACAGATTTGTTCTTCATGTCGCCACGACAGGAAGTTAGGTTAACTAAAGACGAGGATGATGAGCGAGGGGCGAGACTGTCCGTAGACCTAGGCCCTCTCCAAGCATCGAGAGCTTCAAAAGATCTACGGCTCGATGGCAGTTGCGGGCTTGAAACTCGTGATGATGGCCATAAAGGCGATATACTGAGTCCCGACTTCCTGGAGAAGCCATGTCATGCCGATTATGGATTTGCGATCCCAACTTGGAAGAGGCTGAAAAAGTTGACGGAGTGTAAGGGTGGCCACACCCATGTTCAGATGGCCACAGACAATAAAGCTGTTGTCAAACAACCATACGTTACGAAGACGTTACCACCATCTCTGCAATGTGAGGCGAGGGAGCACTGGAAAGATGTTTCCGGCGCCATCCGTGCGCTCTTGATGCTGTCGAGCGCGAAGGGGAAACGAGACTTCTCTTACTTCTTGTCTGACAGTTTCTGTGAACCTGAATTTCGCCAGGACTCCCTTAAGTCCGTTGCGAAAAGCTACTCAGAAACCCAGATGCATGAAGAAGACGCACGACAGTGCAGCGCACCAAGCCCAGCTGGCAGTGAATTGACAGAAGATTCGGATGCGAGTGACGAGTCACTGGGCTCGGCATCAGTGCTTGTAAGACCAAGTAACAAGCATCGTTACAGATCTATGGCAGAATTAATGGCGGAAACTTCAATCCTCAGACGAGTCTAGGATGTACGAGTGTTTTTTTTTAAAAGTGTACAGTTTTCAATCAGTTTACAAAGTATAAAATGTACATAAACGGTAGGCAGCACGAGTGAAACTTGGTTTGACAAAATGTACACAGGATGGCCGATTGGGAGTTTTGACGAATCCCATCTTTTGAATCTCCGATTACGAAGTTGCAATTTTTCGCACTTCGTGCTTCTTGAGTGCCCACCTGCTTGCGCCGTACTATTTTAGCAACATGGCGTCGTGAGAACAATTTCCAATGAAGATTTATTATGGTTCGTAGGGATGATTGGACGTGACAGATCTGCTCTGCACTCTTAACGGAACTATCGGGACTGTCTGTCCAGAAGACATGTCCAGCCTGCCAACAATACAGCTTTCAATTCTAGAGGCGTAGGAAATACACTTAAAGGTCAAATGGGATGTTGTGAAAGAACTTCCCCCGCCCTTTAACGCTAGCCCCATAGTTGGCCAGGGCTCTGTCGGTTTCATGCTCACTGCCACGCCGTGGTCTTTGATCATCGGCGTAAGTTCTCGAAACTGGACGATGCTGTGAACCCACATCAAGAAACATTTGGAATGTGCGCTTGAGAGCAATGACATAGTTTAAGGCTCTGAACCTCAATCAGTCATGGTATTTCTGATAATTTTTCACGTTGCAAGTTCAATGGAGTAATGTGGGTGGTGTGATTTATCCTTCTCTAATTGCATGGTGCTACCGCAGATCACGTGCCACAGACAGTTGAAGTCTTTCGAATAGATAGAGTGCACACTAACTTGGGTCAAAGCTTCATAGGGAAGTTATGATCCGGGAATGGTTCGACCATTTTCTGGGGGACTCTGGAAACACTTTCCACGTTGGATTTCGTCACAACCTACTTGCACTAGTTGCGCACAGTGTAGGCGACATTCATGTAGAGCATTTTGTATTATGCTTGTAGTGGACGTTGTGCAGTGATTTACAAATGAAATTCATAACCAGTCCCGTAGTCTCGTTGTCTCGAAGGTCGCTGTGCACAGTCATTGATGAAAATCAAGTTGCTCGTGTGCTCTTCGTAACTTGGGTACCAGATGTGAAACCACTGAGGAATGTGGTCAGAGGTAGTGTCCAAATCCACTGAGGAATGTGTCGTGACATCTATCCAGTTCTTTACTTGTTTGATTAACGTGGATAACTGGTTTTCTAGTCAACATCGTGGTAAAGAAAGACACAAGTCTGTAACCGAACGTTGCACAGCTGGAGCTCCCCAGCTGTATAGACCATGCATATGCAATGTAGCCTCTGACTCGAATAATCAAACGTACCACCATCTTCGTATCGAACTGACTGCTACTCAGGGCTCTTGCGCTGGACGATTGACAAACTACATGTTTTCACTCTGTGTAGTCAACTAGACTGCAGTCAGTGAGGCGTGGTAGTCAATGGTTGTATTGGTTCGGTGACCCCGGTCCAGCAGACGCACGTAGTGTTCTTCTTAAGCTTAAACCGTCCTAGTTTGTAAGACTTGGGGTTCAAGTATAATGAACGTGTGACATGGACCGTCACGATACCATAATGAAGTGATGGGTGTAATTTTCCAGGTTACCCAGAGTTGCGTGCATGGCAAGCAGGCTGAGGTGACCACATACATCAAAGACTGAATGCTTTCGCAGCATTACAACCGACTGCTTACCATTAACAGGCTGATACTAGTGCTCACAAGTTTACCAACTAACGACGCTTTAAGACCACTTGGGCGCTGCCCAAGCAAAGTTCCCAGGCTCCATCGCGTACGGTTGGTTCCCAGACTACAACTCATGCATCACGAGCAGTCACTTTGGTGCGTATAAAAGAATTCGACAATACAACGGTCGCGTTCGGTTATCAACTTTCAAGGTAGTCTATCGAAATGAGTAATCTCACCATCCTTGGAGGAGACCCTTTTACTGTGGACAGTAACGGGGCAATGACATTTTCCTGTCAAGTGAATAGGTATCTATTCTGGTCCAGCGATTTGCGGGTACTTTTGGAGACAATAAGTTCATAATAATTTTCCAAAACAGAATTAGGCAACAATTATGCAA
Organism: Physcomitrellopsis africana; assembly: GCA_036785485.1. Classification (NCBI taxonomy): domain Eukaryota; kingdom Viridiplantae; phylum Streptophyta; class Bryopsida; order Funariales; family Funariaceae; genus Physcomitrellopsis; species Physcomitrellopsis africana. The sequence goes on along the minus strand of JAWRVF010000943.1, from coordinate 93,883 downwards.
AATGTTCAAACAATATGACACGCGTAATGTGATTCCTTGCTTGAAGATTGTATCAAGCCTACGAGACCGAGTCCGTGCGGTTATCGAGTTGTAGATGCTACGCAGACGTCTTCACAGACTTGGAGGACCTCAGCTATCAAGAACAAAGCATAAATTCATATTTGTAAAGGGGAAAGCCATCTTGGCTATTGGCGTTTCTGATCGACGTCAACTCATGGTCCACCACCCCAGCCCTGCAATGAACCTTTGGTGGATTTCAAGGGCATCACTAGGGATCACTAGTAGACTTTGTGGTGGTCAACACTACTCCTTCCTGACTAGTTTCAAACAAATTTTGTACATCACACATCCACATGAATTAATGACGTTCAATACAATAATTTATCAAATATACTTTATTTAGTGTCCTTAAATAATTTATCATATAAACTTTTTAATTTATCATTTATGATTTATTTAGTGTCTTTAAATTTAGCTCATAAAGATGTCATCTTCTTTTTATATTTATGTATTACCTTGTAATATCTAGCAATGGCTAAATATCCTGTTTACATCATAGATATATATATATATATATATTGTTAAATGACTTTAGCAATAAGACACATATTACAGGATGAAATTTCAGTTTTGAGGATAAGTTAAACCTTTGAAAATTAAACTTTTAATTAAAAAAAATTCTTAAATTTTTGAGAGATGAATTCTAGTTTATATATATATATATATATATATATATCAATTAGCATTAACTATATTTTAATTGAACATATAAGTCTATATACCAATAGTTATATTTTCTTTAACATGTATTTTTTATTTAAGTAAATTTTTATGCTAATTGAATTTGTATATTGATTCTATAAATTTAAGTACTCAATTTAAATATTAGAGTGATTTGATCCTATAAGTTACTACAAACAACAATTTCTTGATATTTAAATGAATTGTTGTATTTTATCTAAATTTCTTTTATCATGTAGTCTTTAAAAAGTTTTTTTTATTATTCGATTTTTTGTTTGATTTTATTTTTTTAAATATTATATTAAACATAAAATTATTTTTTCTAAAAAAAAATCTCTAAAAAAATCTTGTGAATTTAATAATATTTTATATAATGAAACTATTAGTAACTTTGATTAAAACTTAAATATATTCTAGAATATATTTACATAAACATTTTGGTTTAATACATGTTTATATTGTGTTTCTAGTCCTCAACCAATTCTCAATCTCAAATAGTTTGTTTTTGTAGATATGATATATTTTTCATAACTGTCATGCATCTGGCTCTTGCACACAATTGATGTTTTATATCAAAGTTTTGCTCTTTTGATAGCTAAATTTTTGACATTTTAATATATTCTACAGTTTCGATTGTTCTGAATTTTATATTTTATATTTAGAATATTAATAAAATAAAATAAAATAAAATATAAAGATATCAAATAGGTTTATTTTAATTTGTAAAAAACACATAAATTTTGAAAAATTATAAAAAATTATAAAAATATTTAACATATCCTATATTATTTGGATTTAATATTTTTATTCTAAAATAACTTGAGTTTCTTCTGTGTAGTTGGAAGGTTCTAGTTTCTAGTTGTATTCGCTTCTTTTTTTGCATCCAGCTTAAAGCCATAATGATATGCCTTAACATTTACATTTTTTAAAAATTAAGAAAATTTTAATATATTTCTTTAAAATGATGATTTTATAAGTTGATTTATTAATTACACATTTACATATTAAAAATTAGAATCAAAATCTTTGCATACTTAAAACTAACAAAAATAATATATCTTTTTATTTAAAAAAAAGTACGATTTGTTACATTTTTTTGATAATCTAATCAAAATTTAAATTTAATTATCAAATCTTGAATTTTATCCTAAATTTTTAGCAATTTCTGTTTTTTTATTCCTATAATTCCTTTTAAGGTGTTTTGATTTTAAAATGTTTTTAATTGTATGATATACTGACATTATTTATAAGATTTTTGTTACTTTTAATGTTTATTATAATACATATTTGAAAATATTATTTTTAATTTTTAATTTTTTAATATTTCTCAATTTAAATATTTAGTATTATAGTATAATTTGAAAAAAATTCTATAGATTCTAAATTTTGGATAGAGTTTCTTTTACAAAATTAATGGTATAAAGTGATTTCATATTCTTTTTGATATATTTTTAAGAATCTTTCTTATTTATTAAATTCTACATACATTATTCTAAAAAAAAAAAAAAAAATTAAAGTAACATTAACTATATTCTATATTATATTTTTGCAATCATGTAAAAAAATATATGTATGTGTACACTTGCATATTTTTAGAAATATATTTATTTTAGCATAGATTTCACTAATAGAACCAAAAACAAAAATATGAGTTTCAAAATAATTAGAAATATTTACAAAAATAATTTCTTAAAATTTATCTTAATAAAGCTTGCTAACAATTTTTTTATTTTTTTATTTTTTTTATTTTTTTAATTCAACTATCACTAAAAATATATAATAAAAATTTAATTAATATTAATGGAGATTTTAATTAAGATTTAGATCGGATTTGGATTGTTAATAAGAAATTTACCTAATCCATTGTTTTCAAATAAATTTAAATTTAATTGATTAATTTGTCTACTTATTCTATTGTTTCTTTATTACTTAAAACTCTTTTAAATCAACAATGTGTTTATTTATAAATATCTTTATTTTTTATTTTTTATTTTTATTTTTTTAAATACTTTTAATTTTATCTAAGTTTTTTTAATAGCAACACCTCTTCTTAAATTTAAGTACTTTTTACAATACTATTTGAAATTTTGTGATTTTTGTATTATTTTTTGTTAGAACAATAATATTATTAAAAAGTAAAAATCACATTATTTTAAAATATCCATTTAGTTAAGATATAGTTAGTTTTTTCTTTAAGTTAGGACATATATGACTTGGCGAAATATATACTTTTTAAGTTAGAAAAAATAAGATTAACTACATTCAAGTAAAGAATACTATGTTATGTTTTTAATTTATTAGGAAGTATCAAAAATAAATTTTTACTACAAAATTTCTTATATATATAGATATTACTATTGCCACCACATCCCCCCACCCACTTGGCATATTTCTTTAATTTTTTTTATTCTAATAAAAAAATTTGTTCAATCAAATGGTTTGAATGGTATTGAATAAAAAAAAAATATATGATTGATTTGAAAGATATTAAACAAAGGTGGCATAAAATACATAAACATATTATCTTACAATAATTTTATTTTTAAGAAGTCATCTTATTTTAATTATTAATTTATTAATTCTTTTAAAAGCTAAATAAACATGATTTTATATATTTTACATATTTAAGGCATTAACTTTAGAACATGGGTTAAAAATTATGTAATAGAGTAATATAAACAATTATTTTTTTATTTTTTTATCAAAACCTTCTAAATATTTTTTATAGATAAGTTTTTAATTTTAGACTACATATTATCTTATCAAATTTATAGTTCAACAACCAACAATATAAAGACTTATTCTAATATCTACAATTAATTTTAAAGAGATTATTATTTTAAAGGTATTTTTAAAGAAATTATTAAAATTTAAATTTTAAAATTTATTATAATTTTCTATAATAAAATAAATTTATTTATATTTAAATCAAATGTTGAGAATATAGGATAGTATCACTGTCTTCTGCTTAAGCTAATTTTGTAGTAGAAACAGGATGTATGCCAAAAATTATATTATAAATATTAATTCTTATTTTAAATTTTGAAATTTTTATTAAATATCATTTTATACCAAAATTATACATTGTAAAGTCCAAATTTGAAGTAATGGGCTTAAAAAGAAATGCAAAATGTAAAGAAATTACAAACTTTAGAAAACTTAAAATATGGCACAAACTTTGATCTTCAAGAAGTTAAAACTCAAAGATATATTCTAAAATAATTAAAAAATACCAAAAATATTTTTAGTATATTATACATTCTTCACAATTATAAATTCAATTTTGTGCTTTTTTTTGAAAAATCCTTATATTTAGTTAAACTAAAACTTTAAACTTTGATTGAATTTTCCTTAATAATATATTTTATATGTAGTACTAAAATCATATGTAAAGGTGCATTCACAAAGGCACCAACATATGTGTGTGGGGACATGACTTGAACCTTCCCATAACCAGAGCTCCGGCACCGTCACGCGTCTGGGCCTATGGCTATGCTGGGTGGTGGTAGTGGAGGTGGTGGTGGTGGTGACCATGCTTGGTATTGCTGAGGGGCCTTCTTTGATTGTGGGAGCCGGCATTACGTAGCTTTGATCAGTTGACCAGGTGGGGGCTACGAGAATGAATGAGTCTGCTCAGAGGGGAAACTGGGGCCTCGTTCTAACCTCTTCTTCTTTTGTGTTTGCCTCCTTTGGCAGTTGCTGTAGGAGCATGGACAAATGGGTCTCTAACTGCTTTGGAGGATATCTTCCTGTCTGATTCTTTACTAATCCGTAGCTTTCTTTGCCATTCTCTCTAGAGTGGTAGACCTCGACTTCATGCTTTAGCTCTGAGGCTCCTTCTTCTTCTTCCCCAACTGTTTCGAGTTCTCGGCCATGGAATCTCAGTTTTGCTTCTGTCAACTCTTAATGCGGTGCATATAGAGAACCGGTTTGAACACGTTGCTAAGGTCATGCCAGCAGATGATAATCCCAGTTAGGTGAGGCTGGAAGCTTAGGGCGCAGGCAATCCCCCTTTAGAGTTGACACAATTTGCTCCTGCTTTGAGGTCTGAATTGTTCTTCTTACTGCTCTCCTGAACAGCGTAGATAGCATGAATGGAATTTATATGTGCGCCCCGCCCCATTAGGATCAGGCCAATGCATTAGCGGCAGCGACGTGTGTCTTACAGAAGATAGGTAGGGCCTATTTGGAATACCTTCTTCTATCCCTAGAATTCAGTGTGTTTGAGTCCCACTCAGGTCAATCGTGCCTACCCTTTCGGTTATAGTAGGGATTGGTGTGGGGTGCAGGAGCACAGCTAGCAGTAGAAAGGGTTTACTGACATTGTTCTTTGTAAGCGAAGTGTTTCATCGTGAAAATGGCCAATTTCGGTTCTGGAACAGATTCTTAGGTGACAGAAGTTGGCAATGGACTTCTTGCTGCATTATCTTGTCTCCTTGTGTATAATTTCCTTGTGTGCAATTTCCATTTCTTTTGCTGAAGACGAGTGAATGTGAAATATACTTTCTGAAAGCAGCTGGGTGTGACTAGTTTCTTACACTGCCACTTCTAGTACTCATATCATGCTTATTTGGGAGGACCCTTTGCACTCAGAAACTCATAATCGCTATTTGAATGCAGCAAGAATATCCTATCGTTTTCAAGTCCCGAGCTATGAAGGAATATAGATCACACAATGTGGATAGATTACATTATCTGTCTATTATTGCGCATTTTCTCATAGAAAGTTTTCAAAAGTGACATTATCATTGTTCACATTTATACCTCGTTTCCCTGCGTCTGACCAGTGCTTGCTAGATTTACACATTGAGCTTGTAGGTTTGGCTGTCATGGTAGGGAGCATATCCTGTTGTGTCTTTTTGAACTGAAAGTTGAGGAATTCATGACCATTATCGTTGTAGATGTATTGAAGCTCTCTGAATAACGGCCGTTATACCTTCCAGTTTCACGGTGGCTAATCTTCACCATTTGTTTATTTGCAGCCTTGAAGACTTTGTTGGTGTTATGGTTAGCAAAACGAATGATAAAGAGAATATCATGAAGCTAAATACAACACCGACTAATTCTTCTAAGGTGAACTGATTCTTTCAAGTGTAATGATATGAGATCATTTTCTCATATCATAAATCTGTGAAGGGAAAGTTCGTCTTTAAAATTGGGTTCACCCTGCACGATTCGAAAATTTCATGTGTTTTGCTTCGAAATTCTGCAGATGTGTACAGTAACAAACATTGCTTATGTACCAAGATTATACTTTCACTGTTGTTACTAGCACTCTTTTTCAGATTGAGTGCGGGGCTGTTTGTTTGAAACATGCATGATAGCCTTTAATCCTAAGAAAGAGGTTTGGGCATTACACATGCCATTGAAAGAGTATTCTGAAAATATTCTTTTACCACTGATGAACCAATATTTTTGTGTTAATTTCGGTGCGAATGAAGGTTAGCATTTGGCCAAGTGCGAGGTATTTTAATGTATGGTCTGAGATTCGAAGGCAATCAAACGATTTCTGACTCGTACCTGTTTTGAAATGCGTCAGCTGTAGGTAATTGATATCCCAGTAACTATCTACAGTATCCATCGCTGATTTTGTGATGAATTGTCAGGTATGACTTCGCTGTTTTGGTTTCAGGTTAGGGAATCGTGATGCGCTGACCTCAAAGCTCTTCAATCTCTTTATGACGTACTGATGGGAGCTATTGGTAAACCAAGGAGCCTGACTTGTTTTCTGTAGACTGTAAGGCACATAATTATCTTTGTAGGTAATGAAATGTCACAACAGATTGTTTCAAGAATTAGGCTTCAACAAAGCATTCATCTCAAATTCTTTGTACGCCTCTCACGACTATGCTACGGAACGCAGTGAAAGGATGTAAATTTCGAGTTGCAATTTCGAGCCTCGATTGGTATGGTATGTAGTGAAATTTGGGTACTTAAGGTGAAAGTCCCCACTATTGAATGACTGCCAATATCGGAATAAAGTGACTATGCACAAAATGTGGAAATTATAAATCACTCAACTCTGAGTGCACCCGTTTCAGTGTTCTGTGTTGTAGCCTTATAGTTCTTGAGTTCGTTGTTGAATAACGATATGACACAAATTCAGCATACTGAAATGTTTTTACTCCTGACGGTCTTCAGATGATATTTAAACATGCTCTCTTACTGCCCCATGAATGATCAATTATTTAAGTGATCTGTAGCCATCCCTACCTTTTCAACTTCATCAATTATCGCGTCGGTCCTTTTTATTAACAGAACACTAACCATGCCTGCTTTTTGTTCAGGCACGAAAGGCATCTATAATGGCAACTGTTGGTCTTCTGTCTGTAATTTTTCCGGTTGACGTGTGACGTTCTTTATTCCAGGTACTTCATTTCAACATCTTATTCTTCTATTCTCCGAACCCCAAACTTTTGATGATCCGCTGAAGTGTTGTGCCCTCTTCCGATAGTCACCAGGAGGATATTTTTGACGATCCAGTCTTTCACGGGTCGATTAATTGGACTCGGAATTCTTCAAACATCTGCAAGTATGCCCACTAGCTCTTTCCAATTTTAATACCTCATCTCCAAAATTGTGGATAACTCTGGAAGATGCCAGTCATGACTTAAGTTTGCTGCTGCCTTTCTAAAGTCAGGAAACTCCTTATATGCGAGCCCTTAAGTTTACTTCTCATGTTGTTGGAATAGTGGCGCGGCTAAAGCTGAAACCATCCGACTATACGTCCTGCTTCAGTAGGTATGTGCTTCAATTGAACTTGGGTACAGCGGTGTTCTCGAAGAAGCCGCACTTGGCTGGAGTAGTTGCGCAGTTATCAGATTTTCCTGATGCACGGAACTAGAGAAGCGAAGAAGCTGCTAATGTCTTTATTACACGAGGTAATCGAACGCCAACTTCTGATTCCACCCACTTATTCCTCTCAGTCACACTTGAGGTATCTTGCCACATGCTTTATGATATGTTTCACAGCCTGATTACTTTAAAAAGACGGAAATTATTCTTTGCCTGGATCTTCATCTCTCGAAGGTGCACATCATCGTCAATGGATTCATTTCGAGTGTTGTGATGAATTCATACAACAGTCAAACGACTAAGATGAATGATGAGGTAAACTCTGGTGCGACCTCCGCATTAAGATCACCCTGACCAGATTGTAGTTGGCTTGGAGGGACATTGTGCAGCATTAGAATCAAATATGGATATAGTTTACAGTTCTGCACATATTCCGCGAAGGCCAGTGAAGGCGGAGATAAAGTTGGCTGGCGCTCAAGAGTATACTATTATCAACTCCGGCTTTCAACCACGCTCCTGTACTTCACTTCATTGTTCGGAAATAGTAGTTATACCGGAAACAGATCTACCCCTATCCCTGAATGTATTGTACTGAACCTACGATCATACAAATGATGTAAGGTCTTCCGTAAAGACGTTGAAAAGCGTTGAGGTATGCTTCTGAAAGATAACCCAATGAAGGTATCATCGCGTTTATGTTTCCAAACCACCAGTCCCGAGGAGCACTGCTTTGCTAAAGACAATAAGCAAAAAATGTGCTTTGCTTGGCAGTTGCATATTTCGAGTCGTTGAATTTTGTAACTCGGTAAAGGTCCTCGCAAGAGCCATTCTCAATTTGAGAATTTACTGGGAAGAAATAGTATTGGTACAAATAACGGAAAGTTATTGACAGCGACCACGAGGTCTTTGGGTTGTGTGTTGCAAGAAATCGAAGAATAGTTCTGAAGGTTCACTGGTATCAAGTACACCACATGGATAAAGATGTGGATAGTCTTTGCAGGAGTATTAGAAACTGAACAGGATACACCTGGTGTTATCTGGAATAAGGGCTTGAAGCAACATTTTTTAGAACACTTGCACATAAGTTGGAGCCGCACGTGAGAGCTTGAGCTGGTGATACTACAGCGCTTTTTTAGCACACACCTTAGACTCCAATCACCGTACCTGAGTTGGCTGGTAAGAGCAGAACTGAATATGGTATTCACATTTATAGAACTCATGAATAGTTGCTGTTCTAGATGTCATATTTAGTCTAGATATATTTGAACATCAGGGAGCGGCTACTTGCTATAAAAAATTGGCATGGGACAGTCATAGTGTTCATCTGTTTTTTTATATCTTTAAATTTCTCTCCATGAGGAACACATTCACGACTCCTCCATTATAAAAACCCTAAGTTCCTGACAGCCTCGTGCATGTAAGTTGAGCTCTTTTTATGTCATTCTTAATATATTCCAGTGTATGAGGGTTGTTGAATGTTCCACATATATGGTATAACCTCCAACGGCCTTATTGTCATAAACCTCGACTTGCAGGATCTTCATAATCTGGAAATTCTGGAGATCCATTGTGGTCAAAATGCTGCAGTCTCAGCTTCATCCCACAAGCCCTGGTTTCTGCCGTAAGCGTTTCACTCGTTCCATGCCCCCACGAGGCATATTCTTGGCCAATATATGTGCTTCACAGCTGGTTATGTCACAAACGTCGGCTCCCATTAACTTCTCATGATTCAAGCTTCACCTCTTGAAGCCAGACGTCCTCTACCGATTCCCACTCACATTGGCAAGCAGTGCTGTGCAACTTCTCACAGAAATGACGTTGCCGTACGTAGACACTCGTGATTTAAACGGAGTTTTTATCCAGTCCATGAATAGATATTCTCCGGCACGAAGTTCAAGTTCTGTAAAGGGTTGTGTCTGCGAATACAAAGCTCGGCTCTCTGCCTCAGGTGTCAATTTAGATCGCATTAGACACTCTTCCAATATGACTCTTGAATGCGGAGTTGCAGAGTCTTTGTCTCTGCGGGAAGTTATATCTTCGCACCAGGGTGTGGAGAAAAGCATCTTTGAGATGACTCCAACTGCGAGGAAAGACCCAGGTAAGCTGCAGGAGATGTATGTTAAAGGAAAAGTAAAAACATCCATGAAGGTGTTCATTTCACACTCCTCACAGCATCAAGCATTGATCCCAAGTCTAAAACCTTATCCCCCACACTTTCCATTTCTGTCACAGATGCGCTTGGCATCGTCGCACGAGTTGAAACCCACTTCATCTCCCTATGGAGTATGATCTCCAAGCCGCTAAAATCTTGCTTGGAAGTTGATGAAGAGCTTCGCCAGGTAATCAGCATGGCCAGCTCAGACCTTCGAATGGCAAGTACATCGGCACTACCGAAATTTGAGCATATTTTCGTCATCCAGCCTTAGTGAAGAATCATGTGGCCCCTAGTCATGAATTCTGGGTGCTAGAAGTAGAGCTGCCAGTTTTTACTCGCTTATATCAAACTGACAACCACAATCGGCTGTACTGGAATCCAAATGAATAATCACATGGGTCTGATGCGCTTACGGGAGGATTCTTCGCGCGGACGAGTCACTGAAGACCCCGAAGTACTTCTTGGACAAGATCTTTGACCAATTTTTTTCTGGTGACGTACAAAAAGGCTGTGTTCCTGGCAGATAATCAGATTCCTCAGTGCTGATGTGAGAAGGCTCGCACTTTCCTCCACTACTGCTCTTTAAGAGGCGCCCGTATCTGTTATCTGACGGCTACTACGTGGACACAATTGTGACTGTGAGCCGCGACGTATGGTTCACTGCAACTGCAATCCGCAAGCTTGCTCAACCAGCGATGATCTTGCTTCACTACATCGCCAGCACCGAAGAGAAATCATTGCCTGCGTTGGTTCGAAAGGGCTTCATAATACCACACACTGGCGTGTTGGATTCCATAATTGCCGATCCAGCCCTGATTCCGAATGAAAACAATCATTGAAGACGGCGTAACGTCCGCGTCAAGGTCGTCCGCTGGATAGAATCTCCCACATCTGCTGCTGGTTTCTGAATGTTCGGAACGATGGTGCCGATAATTTCGGATTCCTCCGCATCTTCTTCCATGGTACTATTCGTTCTTTCAGTTCATGTGGTGGAACTCGCAGATGATGGGTGCGGTCGTAGTAGCCCCACCAAAAAAGCGGTACCGAAGTCTCCATCTAGACAAGCGCAGCTACCGATTGGGCTATACGAGGACCATGAGAAACACGCGATTTTATCTATCTAGGTTGTTGGTTCTCACCAGCTCAGAGGGATGGGCAATGATATGTCCAGACCAAATACCTTTCTGTTGCACCGAAACCTTGCAACCGTTTCCGTGTTCCATGTTTCTGTCGAATCGATGCTTCGCTTTTTAGAGTTTCAGGTGTAATGCTGCTGTTGCATGTTGCTCATCAACAGCGTTGGGGCTTGGATTTGACTGTTGATTCAGGGATGGGAGCCGTTTGACGCTTAGAATTTTTCAAATCCTTAGTAAAAATTTTACACTAGATAAAGATATTTTGAGACTTCTCTTTTTTGTTGTAAAATAGTAATGATTTTTTTAAATTTTTTTAAATTTTTTTTTTTCGCTTTCATAAGAACTACTGCGTTTTTATCTAAGTAATGTGAGTCATACTACATTGTTTTACAAAGGAAATACATTCACTACAATTTATTGTGTTTTACATCATATTTTTAAATAAAGATATGTGTAAGTTTATGGTGATTAGACAGTAGATGGGTTTTATTAATAACTTTGATAAATCTACAAACATTTGCTTAAAGTGGGAGTCAATTCCTACTTGAAGCAATAGAAGAGTTTTTTTAATGTATTATAAAAATTTAAAATTAAATTATTAGAATAAAATCTGAATTTTTGAAAATTAAATATCTGAGTTCCAAAACATAATCTAATGGCAAAATTAATGGGTTCTCATATAATAAGCATCTAATTAAAATAGATATAGTATTAAAACTTCTAAAAAAAGAATTTATTTATTTATTTACTTTTATATTTGATATATATATATATATATATATGTGTTATTTATGTTTATATATAATAAAAATATATCATCTAAATGAATAATTAAAAAAAATCTTACTCCAAAGTATATGAAATAAATAATTAGCAATAGCTTTTGTTTCAATACATATTGAAATTGGACATTTTAAAATTTGATGATCAACATGAAAAAAAAACATGATCCTTTATACTAATAAAATCACAACTATTGCAAATTTTACAATAATTCATGAAACCAATTAAAACAACTAAAAAATAAAGTATATATTAAATGTTATATTTTATCTCTCAACATTGTCAAAGCACCAAAAAATATATATATATATTATTTAAAATGAATATATTTTTTTAATACAATTATTTCTTTCAACAATAGATTACAAGGCTTTAATTTGATTTTGCCTACTCCATTGATATAAAAACATAAAAACATCAAAAACAACTATAGATATAAAAGCATTGACTTAGTTTTTGATCTTGTTATTTTAAAATATTTCTATACATATCATATTATTATTATTATTATTATTATTATTCTTATTTATATATTTCAAAGTTATAAAATAGAAATAATTTTTAAATAAATAAGAATTTAAAAAGATAAAAATAAGAATATAGTAAGCTTAAGCTTCAAAAATTTGCTAAGTATATTTATTTTAATCATTTCAAAAATATTATATAAATCCTAAAAGTTAAAAATAGTGAGTAAAGTTAAAATAAAGTAATCACTTGTAAAAAAAAAAATTAGTATAATAATTTATACATTAAATAAATATGACTAAAAACATGACTAAATAATCTCTATATTATAACTAAAAAGTTCCATTTTATTTGCAAAATAGAGTAATAAATATTTTCTTCAATAATTATTTTTAATTATTATAACAATAATTATCTTCTAATACTAGACTTGTATGATCTTTAATTATCTATTTAAAGAATGTATAGTTTTTTTATAATAAATAGGCCTTAATATTAACAAAAATATATTTTTGAAATTATTATTTTTTTAAAAGAGATATAAAAAGAATAAATATAATGTTTTATTTTTCTTGTTTTCATTGGAACTTTGTTTAATTATGTTTTAGAATTGTAATATTGAAGAATTTGTTTTTATAATTTGTATTAAAATTAATCATCTTTAGTTAAGTAAATTATTTTTATTTTATCTATTTACTCTTCTGATTTCCTACACAATTTTTGTTTTTGGCATTAGATCTATCACTTCTTGCTAACAAGAAATTTTTCATTAAAGTCAAATGTAGTTATTTAAAGTATATTTAGAATTAATTGCATCAATTTGCAAGACTTTTAATCTGAAATTTAACCTAAAATTGGTTTTAGAAACCATTTTTAAAATTAAAAAATAACAAAACAGCTATGGCTGTTTTAAAAATAATAATATATTAAGTATATTTTTTAACATAAAAATTAAAGAATAGAAATAAAAAATACTTTAAAATTAATTTATAGATGTTTTAAAAACTCATATCTAAAATTATGCTATATAATAGGTTTTGCATCATTTTATATAGCATTAATTGTTAACACTTAAATTTGTGATATACTCATAAATAACCAAAGGTTTTTCATTACATGTCAAATATTTTATTTTACTTTTTTATATCTAATATTATTTTATTTTAATGATATTTTAAAATCTAACCAATAATATATCTAAATTTTAAATATATAATTTTTAATTTAAAAAATAATAATAATGATAATGAATATAATAGAGATAAAATGCTAATGACATTGATTTTTGTTTCTTAAACCAAATATTTTATAATCAAAGTCTAACAACAAAGTAAATCATAACTAATATTTTATATCTAAATTATAATTTCTAAATATTTTGAAAAGAAATAACTTAAAGTTTATGAAAGATTAAAAATAGATTCCTAAATTACTTTATTATAAAAATATATGTTATAAGTTGGAGTGTTTATTAAATAGGATCTTTTTTATTTTTATATATTTATTTTTAGTATATATATACTAAAGAGTAAATTTATAATTAGTAAGTATATATATTTAATATGTTGTAACTTATATTACAATTTCTTTGTTTATCCTTGAATTTATACAAAATGTTCTTCATCTTTATTATCTCAATTATAGAAAAATTTTAAAATCGCCATAGAAATTATATAAGATTAGTATCCTCTCATCTAAAAACAGGTAATAAATAATTTCTAAATCAAAATAGAATTATATATACATACATACACACATATATATATGATTTATATAAAATAAAAAGATTAAGAATTTTTTTAGTTTTTTTGTTAAGATAATAAAGATATAAGTTAATAATTTAACTAAAATTAAAATGAAGATTACATACAAATAGAATGAAAAATTATTGATAAGCAATATTGATATTTTAATATTTTTTTATATATACTATTTATAATTTTGATAGCTTTTGGTCTAAACTTTTAAAACATTATGAGTTTTTAAAACATCTATAAATTAATTATTTTTAAATCATATTAATAGAAGCGTTGTGCAAAAACTTTTCAATGACTTATTTCCTAAACTTTCTACTATGAGTTTAAAAAACATTCTTAAAATTTTATTCAATACTTTAAGTACTAATAATAAATATAATCAATTAATTTTTTTGAAAGAATCATAATTTTATTTTTTAAATGAGTAAGAGTAAAATTATCAAATTATATAAATGTATACATATGTATAGATATATCTTTATAATTAATAAAGGTAAGTTGAAGAATAATAGAAAATCTAAGAAAAGGAAAATATATGCTTTGTCTTATCAGGCATCTTAACTTATTGCAAACACTATAAAGATAAATAAGAAATTTAGTAAAAATAGTATGAATATAACAACTTTTAAAGAATAAATGCTTTTAAAATATTTTAAGCACTAGAGTTGTTACAAAATGTTTGTAATGTGGCCTGCATTATAGAATGTGATTACCACAATATGCATGAGAATGTTATAATTAAAGTTTTTATCTTTATCATTTATTTTTTCAAATAATACTTTTATGTAGATTTAAAATTATAATATAGAATTTAGTAGTATTTTATTTTATAATATATATATATATATATATATATATATATCATTAAATATAATTTATGATAGAACTAATAATTATCTCAATAATACAAATCAATAATAAAAATTATTATTGATTTTGTAATATTTTAATAGAAAACTAACAAATTAAAGCCATTTATGTCATATTTTTTAACATGTATGAATTTGCTAATTTTTTTAGATTTTATGTTGTATTTTATATGAAAAACTATTCTACCAATTTTTTAAAAACTCTAATTCCTATCTATGAATCAAATAAAAAATAATTACTTATATATTCTTAATTATAAAAGAAATAAATTTAAATTATAAAATAATACTATTTATTTAAAATAATATAAAATAAAAGAAAAATTTAAGAAGATTTTCAATTTAAAATATATTATTTATTAAAAGCACAAACGTATTTAAATAATTTATTTTCAAAGAAATATATGTCCAAAATATTTTTTTTTTTAAATCCAAAATACAACGTTAAAGTTAATAGAGATATAAAAGTAAAATTATTATAACATTTAAGTTTTATAATTAAATCTAGAATCTAGTTTTTATTCAGTTAAAAATTTTAAAATAAATTATTATAATTATCTTACCATATGTATATATTATAAAATAATACCATTTGATTGGGTATCAATTCTAATTAGTGCAATTTAATTGTCATAACTAAATATGTATTAAATATACAATGTGTTTGTATAAAATTAAACTATTAAATATATAAATATATAAAAATACTTTATATTTCAAATTATTGAATTATTATTATTATTATTCATTTGATTAGTTGAAATTAAGAAGCCTATCAATTTTGGCCAATCAAAGAATTTAATAGTTGCAACCTTTGACCTTATCTTTTAATTATAAAGATCCCTTAAATTTATGTTGTTGTTTATAATTGAATGAGATTTTAGAAATAAATCATTATGTGTCCTTGATCAGTTATAGAATTATTGTCAAACCTTGTGGAATTTATCTCATTTAACATGTGTTTTACTTCATTACATAAAATAATCTTTGTATTTCAGTTCTACCATTGTTTCACATTAATTAAGTCTTCTTCTTAAAAAAATCAACATTATCTAAAAGTAAGACTTTAACTAATTTAATTTTATCTTGATTAATATTTTTACAAAAATCAAATGTAGAAAATTTTAAATCCTAATCCAAGTTTTTTTTTAAAATATTTATGATACTGAATTTATCTTTAAACATGTGTACTAACATGCATTACTGAATTCAAGGCATCAATTCTTGGATTTCTATTTAGAAGTTATGATTTTATTAAAACATTATTTCTAGATTAAAATCATAAATAAAATCTGTATATGAAAACTACCCCAACTCATAATATACTCTGTAATTTGATAGTAAAAAAAGTATTTATAAATGAATATATTATTTTAAAAATAACATCAAAAAAATATTAATTTTGAATCAATTAAATATCCAATTGAAAAAATATATAATTTCTTCTTTTAAATAAAATAACAGTGTTGTTAGTTCCACCAAACAATGCAAGACCTTACAAATTGGTTTTGTGAAAAAAATTATGACTCTCTGATGAGAACTAATTCAAGGATTTGTCCTTAAAATACTTGAACAAGAAGAATATTGTTCATTCAAAAACATCAATCATTCTTCTATGTTGGATTTTTATAAAATATTCAATAAAAATTAATTATATTTTTCTAATAAATATGTATTCTATTTGAGTTTTACAACAAATAAATAATTGAAGGTCTGTATTTTAATGATTGACAGGAAGCATTTTTGTCACGTATTGAGGCCCGATGAAAGTCTTAATAGACGTGCCAATTCTCTTTGATCCTCATCTACAATATCTCCATACAAAAATGAGTATATGCATCCATCTCAACAATCTCTTTCTTGTCTCATCTTTAAGGGTGAGGTGGCAACCCACTCTTTCAATGATGTGCATGAAATAAAGAAATAGCAAAGGAGGCGGGGGTGTGTCAAAAGGAGGGTCAAAAGGATGAAAAAACTACACCTCCATTAAGTTAGTTCAACAAACCACAATAGTAATTCTACTATACACCCTTTTGGATATATATATATATATATATATATACACATATACATAAAACAAAAATGGTAAAAAGAGGGGACAAGTATGAAGCTATTCAAGAATTCTGAAGATATATACATACTTCAATACTAGGATAAAATTGAATCTTAGTTTCTTTTTTTTCTCAAAAAATTGTCTACGTACAGAGAAATAAAGTAAAGGGGGGGGGGGGGGGGCATGATTTTGGAATTTATTCCCATTACAAGAAACGTTTCACTCAAGATATGTCATGTGTGAAGAGCCACCTCAATGGCTGCAGGGGAACCCATCTGAGCATTTAGAAAAAATTTGAAGGAAAGAGAGAACAAACTTTGTGCATTTTTACTTTTTCCTTGTCTCTTTGCTGGGGGTAGGTTGGGCTTTCCGTTTCCTGGTGCTGAATAAAAAGAGCACAGCCCTTTTCCATCATCAAAGCTCGTGTGTTGCCAATCATTCACCTTCCTACGCGTTGACTTCTGATCCGTTGACTTTGAAATATCCTCCACGTGGAAAATGGAATTCCATTTAGAGCAATAAAGACGAAAAAGCTAGAGAGAGGAAGGGCAGGGGTTTCTCTTTCTAGGGATTCGCGCGGTGCCCTGAAGGCAATGAGGCACACGGATGTAGTCTTTGTCAAGGAAGCCTCGCGGACAATTAAACTTCATTCATCCTCCTCTGGGAAAAGAAAAAGAAATTCTCAAAAGTATAAAGCCTTGGACCACACATATATTCTGTCTTTGAAGAAAATCATTGTGATCTTAATAATATCATTACAGAATTTTTGAACATACATGATAAGCTTTTAAAAAAAGTTATTAACAAAAAAAGTGTCTTTATACAATGCTATGTTATTTTTGTAACAAGCTTTGAAATGAGGTTCTTGTGATTGGAAACATTCTGTTTGGCATGTTAAAGTTCAATTGGAATTTTTAAAAAGAGGTCAAATGTTGGAAAGAAAAAGGCTTCTGAAAAGTTTAAAGGAAAGGAAGAAGAAGTGCACCATGGCATGATTGAAATGCATGTGGGTTAGCATTATTTACATTAGAAAGTTCTATATAGGATTGGTTACTTTACAAAGGAAGCTACCTTCCCATGAAGTAGTCTATTATTCATGTTGAGCAGAGACTTGGTCCTCCCTTCCCTTAAAAAACCACTGATGGATAAAGTGAATGTATCAACTGGTCATATACTTCCCACATCTTCATTTGAAACCAAGTAAGGGACCATACAGAAGCTCCCAAGATGATTTTGTACTTTAAAGATATTCAAATTTATTAATAATTTTAAATTTAGGAAATTTTGTAATTCTATATAGGATTACTTTAAATCTAAATTTAATCTAAATTTAATCAAAATTGATTAAATTTAGATTTAAAGTAATCATATATAGAATTACAAAATTTATTTTTGATATTTTGATTTTAAAATTACAAATTTTAATTTAAAATTTTAAATATTTAATTATAAATTTTGATTAAATTTAAAATTACAAATTTATTAACTTAAAAATATCAAAAATTAATTATTTTAATGTCATTGGAAAAGTATCAAAATAAAAATTCTAAAACAAATATATAATTATAGTTAGTTTTTGTTATTTCTGTTGTTATAATACTTATTTTATTATTTTATTATTTTATTATTTATTATTTCTTTTAAAATAAAGTATGATAAATTAATTTGATTGTTTATATGTTTTTTTATGCCACATATTAAGTTTATTTAAAATTTTATGCCACATATTAAAACTTAGAATGAAAAAATTTAAAATAGATATATATTATTATTTTTAAATATACATATATATATATATATATATATATAAATAATATTTTTAAATTATAGATTAAATTTGTGGATGTATTTGAAAGCTCCATATGATTGTAATAACTTCTTATAGAAGTTTTTTATATTTATAAAATTTCTATTAAAGTATTCTATAATTTTAATATTACGCTTGTTGTGAATATAATCAATAATTTATTGGATGGTTTAATTCTAACTTTTGTTTTTTTTTATTATCTTTCTTAGTTGTAGCATTTATTTAACCTAATTATGATAGCAATGATATCATAAGTTAGAAATAATTTAGAAGTAATTTTAATTTAATCCAAATTATCATACTTCTAATCTTTATAAGTATTACAATTTCTTATAGATCAAAGCATGTGAATAATCAATCTTTACTATAAAATATATTTTCAACAAAATGGTGAAGTTAATTTGGCTAAAAAAACATCTCTATGGCTAATTTGATAGCCATCAGCCTTGATCTCAAATTTTGTTCATTTGATCAATTAGAACTATAGATCTTGATTTGGATTCCTAGGAATTCAAAGATAGAGCTATGGTTGCCATTCTTAGATCTTAAGGCAATAATATAAGAAGTTTCATGTGTTTATATGGCTGAGACTTTTTTATTTTTTATTTTTTGTATGTAGACAAAGCTATGCCAAATTTTTTGTAGACTTTTGTAAATGGCTTTGGTCTTTGTTATTTTATTTATTTATTTTTTAAAAATTTAGATAAAAATAGAAATTTATATTATAATTCTATAAAAATAAGAATATTATAACTTAGAATTTTTATAAAGAAATAGCATCTAATTTAAAAAAGATGGTATATAGTCTTCACAATTTGTAATTCTATTTTGAAAGGCTACACTTCATTGCTCATAAGCTACATAGCAACAAGAATTGTTTTCTTAAAGAATTAATAAAGTCTAATTTTTATCATGGACATCCATCTAGAGAAGGTTCTAAAAGGTTCTAAAAGATTTTAGAACTTTTTAGAAGATCTTAGAAAAATTTAGAAGAATTTAGAAGATTCTAGAAGGTTTTAAAAAATCATAAAATTATTTAAAAGGTTCTAGAAGAATTTAGAAGATCCTTGAAGGTTATAGAAGGTTCCAAAAAATTGTTAAAGGATATTCTTTAGGTTTCTTGACTACCAAGCAATGTGGGAAGTCATAAGAGAAGGTTCTTAGAGTTTCTTTATATTGAAGCAATAAAGAATCCACTCAAGGAGCATCCTAGGATGACTTGGGAGCAAAGCCTTTCACAAAAAGTTATCTAGAAGCTTCTTAATTCCTAGTATATATAGGTGACGAGGCTAAAAGACTCTTTAGTCTCAACAATGCATGTCTTATGGTCTAATTTAGATCTTCTAATCTAAATCTTATTCTTATTCTTGTATTGCATTGCTTTGTAATAAAATTCATATATCCTATTATCTTATTATACTCTTGCATAAGTTCTTTGATTTGATTCATAACAATTTGTTGAGCCTACTAACATGAATTTTAGAATCTCTGCCTTCTTGGTAGAGTGTAGACTATCTGTCTTTTTGAAAGTATTAAAATATTTTAGAGATTACAAATTACCTTTCTCTAAACTTGTTTTTTGAAAAAATTAATATCTTTATATAAAAATAGAATATAATTCTTGTATAAATACTTGTATAAAAATAGAATATAATCCTTGGTATAATACTTATATAAATACTTATATAAATATTATATATAATACTTAAAAAATACTTATATAAAAAAGAATGTAATCCTTGGTATATTACTTATATAAATATTTATATAAATATTATATATAATAATTATAAAATACTTATATAAATACTTGATATAAATAAAAGTATATATACTTGTATAATAAATATAAACAAAGTATGTATATATTCAAGTATACCTCAAATACGACCGCATATGAGGAATACAAGTTATACAACAAGCTAAACTAATTAAATCACTAAAACTTCATCCAAAGGTCAAATCAAGCATTCTTATAACTTATAGAAATCTAACAACTCATTGTAAAACATATCAAAATTTCACAAATATATGTCTTACCATTTAAAAGTTATGGCTAAATGAAATAAGTACTAAAATTTCCTAGCAAATACAAAGGTAGCAAAGCTCCTCTTTACTTCAGCCTTTGCTGTGGTTGCTTCCCTTCTCCAAATTGAACATGCAATAGCTTTTTAGAAAGCTAATTCTATCATCTAACTTTTCTTAAAATTTTGCATATATACCTCTCAAACTTCAGATTTTATAGCTAGTCAAATCTACTCCTCAAATCCTAGTGACAATTTGCCCTCTTAATACTTCACGGCTCATAAATATTTCATAAAAGCTCCAAATATATTGATTTCTATTTTCATAGAAAGCTTACATAAGCTACTATAAGCACCTAAAATATCAAAAAGATTGAAGAGACTATCCGACTTGGGTGGTTGAACAAATTCTCTGCCCCTCTTCATCGGGTGGTAGCAGACCCTTTTCCACTCTCAAGCTCACAACTTTCTCTCTCCAACTCTAAATACTACAAGAAATAGCTTGATAGAAAGCTAGTACAATTTTCCACACTTACTACAAATTTCACTAAGAAAGAGTTGAAATCAAACTTGCTATGGCAGCTCGAAGTTTCTACCATCACTTTTCGATAGTAGCAGACCTCACTCTTCTAAAACAAGCATAACTTTTTGCTCACAACTCCAATACAAGCAAGTGAGTAGGTTCTAGAATCCTCACAATTCAAAAAATGCACTTCTAAATTTTCATTACAAATGCTTCTATCTCCTTGGAGCTATCTCTCTCCAAAGTTCACTGCTCAAAAACTATCAAATCCTAGGTCCAACAAGAGGAGTATTCTCCCCTTTTCTTCCACATCAGCCTATGACACGCCCACACGGGCAGCCAAATCCTATTGGTCAAGCCCTATTCACCCCATATTCTTCTCTTTTATCCCTCACAAGGTCCATGCTAAAATAAATCCTCTCCTTATAATATCTTCTAAAATAATCTCTAGCACTCACATATGTAACAAAAATTAATACAAGATACATAATATTTTTACATATTGCATGTAAATATACTATGACATGCACTTCCTCTAAACTGGCACATCCTCCGATATGTGCCAAGTTTAATCCTCTTCATCCTCCATCTCAATCTCTACCTCAGCTTCTGGCATTTTTTTGTTTTCTGATGGAGTTAAGAATTCTTCAAGATCATTGGTGTGAAACTTCTCATCCCTTCTTCTGTATGTTTTAATTCTTTTGCCTGCTATTGAGATCCTCAATAAAATTCCATCCAACTTATGAAGTGAATAGGTGGCATTGATATGCACTTTAACCACCATATATGATCCAAACTATCTTTGTACAAATTTCTTCATTGTGCTATGCTGATGTTTTAATGTACTGTCAAACACCAACACCCAATCACCTTCTTCAATTGTCTTAGACCTCAATCTATGGATTTTATCAAATCTCTCTTTATTGCCTAATCTGGCAGCCTTAAGCCTTTCTAATGCTATTTGCATATCTTCAGGCAATCTTCGAAGTTGCTAAATGTGAAGTTTTAGTAGCTTTTCTCTTATAATATCATCTTTCTAAGACAAAAATATCCAAGTTAGAACTGATTCTTCTCTAGGCATAATAGGCTTATGTCCATACATAAGTTTTATTGGCATATATCCAATGACAATGCTATGGGTGGTTCTATTAGCCCACAATACAAACTGCAATAGTCTAGGCCAAAGATTAGGTTTCTTTTTATAAGCCTTAACTAAGGCATGAATGATAGGAGGATGTCATCTCTCTATTTTGCCATTGGCTTCAGGATTGTAAGCGATTGTTAACTTTAGCTGTACACCATATCTCTGAAAAAATGATCTTGCTTTGACTGCATTTAATTCACCTCTATCAACTCTCATTTGTCCAATACTTCTATATCTGCTAAAAATATCTTCAAGAATGAATCTACAAGTTCCTTCTGTGGTCTTGGTTTGAAGAGCTCTTCCTTCAATAAAATTTGAAAGCTCTTCCCTTGCCGAAACAAGATACTTCATTCTCCAAATTCCAGGTGGCATTGCAATCAAGTCAATCATCCATTGAAAATGAATCAAAGGAGGATAAGTGGGATGTAATTCATCCCTGTATTGGACCTTAGATTGAAGCTGACATTCGGCACATAAAGCCACAAATTCCTCAACATCTTTATATAAATCCTTCCACCAATATTGTTCCTTAATCTTTGTATAAGTAGCCCAAACTGCTCTATGACCAGTCCAAAGTGCATCATGAAATTCTCTAAGCACGTAGATTTTGATATCAAGATCATCCACTACTCTCAAAGGTAATTCATCAGCTCTCTTTGCCTTCTTCCAAAGAAATCCATCTTTCAACAAATATTCATATGATTGATGTCTAAAATCTTTGAAAGCCTTATCCATCCACCCCTCTTACCTCTTCAAAGTGCTCAAATAGAGTCCAATATTCTTTAGTCTTCCGTCATATAACTCTACTTTGAAGGGTAAGATGTCATTGGTTGAATTTTTTCTATCAATAGCCAATACATATCTCTCTTCTTAAAAGTCTTCACTCTCCTTGTGAGCCATCATTTCTTCTTCATGAAAATACTTGGCCCTTGATAACATATCTACCATAGGATTCATTTTTCTAGCAATGTGCACCAAAACTAGATTTAATGACTTGATATATGCTATTCATTGAAGCATGGCAATGTCTGGTGAAGAATAATTGGCAATCATACCAAGAAGAGGTAAGCAATCAGTTTCCAACACAACATTTGCTCCAAACTTCCTTAATAATTTATAAAGAGGCTCTGATATGTGAGCAAAATGAGGTATCCATATCTGATAGAAGACACATGCTCCTAGAAACCTTCTTACTTCAGTGATGTTACTACAAGCCATCATTTTTGCAATAGTATCAACTTTCTTAGGATTAAGCCTTCTTCCATACTATCCACAAAGATGTCCAACTACCAAAATTTTTCCAAAATCAAATTTAGACTTCTCAATTGAAAGGGTCAAATTTGCTTCTACAATCTTGTCCAAAATCTTATCAACATCTTTAATGTGCGTTCTTACAAATGCTCCATAACTATCATCATCTAAAGTAGAGTCTTTATATTTTTTTTTACACCCTTTGATAGGAATGTCATCTACAAAGGGTATAGTCTTCTCTGGTATAAACTCTCTCAAAATTTGATTCATTGCATTTTGCATATGTGCCACTGAGTTTGTAGCACCTTGAGGTAATGTGCACATTTGAACCAATCATAACAGAGTCTTTATGGTCGTCAAGTCTGTGCTTTCGATGGCCAATTGAAATTGATCATAACCAGAGTATAGATCTCCAATGGAATATATGGCATGTCCAGCAAACGCTTCTGCTATTTCATCCACAATTGGTCTTGATTCTTTGTTCCTAATGGTAACCTGGTTAGCTCATTGCATATCTTGGATGAATCGTAATGCTCCAGACTTCTTAGGAATAATAAACCAACGATTAGAATATGGAGCCATTGAAAGCTTTAGTATTTTCATGTGCATTTTCTCTTTCAATAAGTCAATCAATTTGAGAAGTAATGCTCTTGGAACTGGTATTAGCTTCAAATCCCATGGCACATGTGGCACTGTAAAAATAACCATGGATGCTAATAAACCTGGTTGTATACATCCAATCTCATCTGGTGATGAGGCAAAGGCCTTTTCATGTTGAGAGAGCATCTCTCGAAACATCTTCTCTTCTTAATCTAACAAGAATTCATTCCCTCCAACTTTTAAGTTTGCTAATATTTTTTTAGTAAACTTATGTCCAATCTTCCTAGCTTCTCTCAAACTTGGCTCCTTCTCTGCTTGTTAGACATGCTCATTAATATCCAATGGAAGTTGAGTTGCTATAGGCTTAACCTTTTTGGGCATTGTTTTATATTTTATATTTATTATAGCCTCAAAATTCAACTTATAGCTTTGGCATAAATCCTTGCTCTCCATTGCGTCTATTATTTCTTAATATAATGCTTTTGAGTGAATTTCAATCATAATATTTATACCATCATTTTTTTTTTCTTTAATTTGCAAATTATGTAAAACTTGTAATATATCATCCCCAATGCCTTTCTTCTCATATATTCCAAAAATACATTCATCATTCAAAAGAGCTTTTATTTTTTTTAGATTTTTTTAATGACCTTCTTATTTACTAAGCCCAAATCTTTTATATTTGTGAAACTCACAAATCCGTACTTGGTCATTCCAACAAATCCACTTCCAATGCTATGTATATTGGGGAGTTCAAAATTATTTGGTCCTTATACACCCGTGGATCTCTATTTTCACGAGTGCAATTCAAAAATCCAAAAAGTGTACAGAATTAGGTAGAGGCCCATTCCTAAGACAAACTCAATGCTTTTCATGCTCAGACTTTATTGTCAAGAATTGCACAAATTTCTTGCCATCACAGCTCTAAATTTGTGCATAATGAGATCCATCGTTCAACACCATAGTTTCCATTCTTGATGCAGTGATGTAAGGCTATTCTAATATCATGAGATAAGCACCATCATTTTGAATAAAATTTTTTTGTTCTACTTCTACATCTCCAATCTTTGTTGTAATTGCCAAATAAGCTCTAAATAATTGTGTTCGTCCACAATTTGCAGCCCTCATAATCCATCCATGATTAGTATCAATTGGCTATTTATCTCTCTCATAAATATTTCGAGACATAATATTTATCTCTAAGCCATGGTCCATAAGAGCCAAAACTGATTCATGTAATCTTCTAAGTTTGATTCTTCTCTCTATGATAGCTTTAGCCCAAAATGGTTGAATATAATTCATTCCTTCCTTATCTTCATTATCAATTTCATGTATAATTGCACAATCAAAGGTCTTCACTTCTACCTCAATATTTCTTCGATGTGCTGCCAAAGATATCATTCCATCCACCGTTCTTTCTTTCTTTTCTTCTGTTTGTAAGGCGTGGATCTTTATGTCATAGCCTCTCACCCCTTCTTCATTATTTTCTATCATCTTCTTACATTCTACAAAACCTTTATCTTTGGTTACATTACTCTTGTTGCTGACCACACAGATTTGTGCAAACATTTGCAAGATCTTATCTTCTTTCTCATTAGTCAAATAGTCATTTTCTTCTTTAATCATTTGACCATCACTAGCCTTCACTTTTATGGCTATTGGATCATACATCAAAGAAAATACTTATCCAATTTCAAACTCCTCATCTTTGGTCATATGTGTACCTAGAGCCTTCATCATGATTGTTTTAGCTGTCATTTGTCTCTTTCTCTTAATAACATCAATGATCAACTCATAAAAATCTTTTTTAACAATTCTAAAAGCCTCTCTCAATATAAATTCAATTTTGGCATCCAAGATTCTTTCTTATAATACCTCTTTCATGTCAATAGAAGATTCAATGTCAGATTGAAGCTTATAGGCAATTCCCTTACCCTTTCCATTAGAGTCATTTTTTTTTTTTTTTTCCTTGGCATTGTTTGTCCTCTCTTCCCATTTTTCCTTTGGAAGTGGCCCTTCTCTTAGATGAACAAAGACAGAAGACCTATCAAGTCTTTGCCGTGTGTAAGCCACATGATCTTTTATCTTTTCACCTTTTTTGAGTTCCTTGGTCTTTTTCTTGGATATTGGCTCCTTTGCATCATCATTCTCAGAGATTTTTCGTCTCTTTTCTTCAACAAAGACATCAAAATCTTTATTGTTGTTTTGAATTTGACCTAAAAAACTTTGATGCTAGCTATTTCAACAAGGTCATCCCAACTAGTGACATTTCGAATGGCTTAAGCCCCTTTGTGCAAAGTTTCAATAGATGGAGCTTATAAAGCCTTAATTGTGTACTGCTCCACTCCTATATGGATTATCTCAATACCTTGTCTATACAAACAATTGGACCTTCCCATCTTCTCTTCCATAAGCTTCTTCATTCCTTCCTTGCCAAAGTTGGTGCTCAAAGGTAAGTTAGTAGATGCATCATGAATCTTACTATCTTTGAAGACAATAATGCCTGCTTTAATAGCTTCATCACATGGTTTACAACTTTGAAGATTGTGACTGTCCTCTCCATCACAATAAACACATCTTTTCACAAATGATCTTGCACCTTCAGATGATTGAGAGTCTCGGGATTTTTTTAATTCACTCATTTTTACCTTCAAATCCCTAATACCCTTTATAAGCTCATCCAAAGTTTTTTCATCAGTTGTCTTGACCATCTTAGGAGATGTTGTTGAAGAGGTTGGAGCAAATGATATCTTAGAAGCTTTTGTAATAGGCTTCGGTGCTACATCCATCTGAGTTGTCACACTTCTGGCTTTCATTCTCCGTTGTTTTGCTACAAGAATAATTGTTTCCTCCACTCTCCTCCAATCATTGATAAAACCTCCTTCGGTAGCTCGGTCACTTAAAAGAAAAATGAGTCTATCTTCCAAAGCATCATTTGCTGCTTGTAAGAACAATTCAGCCTTCCTAGTATCAAAAAGACGTCTTTTTGTTAAAGGCAATTGGTTGTATTTCTTCTCAAAATCTTGCAGCAATTCATTTGGACCCATAGTATTTCTAGTTTGTTGTTCAATCCAATCAATAAAAGACCTCTTGATCATCTTCTTTGAGTCTTCTTCAAAATACTCATTACGCAATTTCTCTTCAAATGTCGTCCAAGTAGTTACATTTGCATCCCTTCAAATTTCTTCCACTCTTTCACGAACCTCAGACACAACCGTTAGTGTGAAAGTTTATATCATTCAAGTCTCAGGTACCTATTGCACCTCCATCTCACAAATATAAACCTTCAAAAATCTGGTGATGTTTTTTCCATCAAATCTCCCAATCTTAACAACAACATCCTTTAAAGCCTTGGTAGCTCCATTGCCTCTAGTTTGATCTCTATATTATTCCATAAACATTGCCAAAGCTCCAAGAATGGTGTCCATGTTTGCTTGGACTCCAAAAGAAGCCCCTCTAGTATCCTCCATATTGCCTTAGCCAAAACTAGTAGCCCCAAAGCATCTCTCAGTGGAAGCACCAAAAATATTGGATAGAGAAAATTTGCCTTGGAAAAATGCTAGGTTCCTAGTTGCTACTAGAACTAGCAAGAAACATAAGAAGAAGTCGTGCAAGTATCTTCTATACTTGTACAATATTAGAATATAATCCTTATATAAAAATAGAATATAATTCTTATATAAAAATAAAATATAATCCTTATATAAATATTTCTATAAAAATAGAATATAATCCTTGGTATATTACTTGTACAAATATTTATATAAATATTATATATAATACTTATAAAATACTTATATAAATACTTGATATAAATAAAAGTATATATACTTATATAATAAGTATAAACAAAATATGTATATATTCAAGTATACCTCAAATACGACCGCATATGAGGAATACAAGTTATACAACAAGCTAAACTAATTAAATCACTAAAACTTCATCCAAAGGTCAAATCAAGCATTCTTATAACTTATAGAAATCTAACAACTCATTGTAAAACATATCAAAATTTCACAAATATATGTCTTACCATTTAAAAGTTATGGCTAAATGAAATAAGTACTAAAATTTCCTAGCAAATACAAAGGTAGCAAAGCTCCTCTTTACTTCAGCCTTTGCTGTGGTTGCTTCCCTTCTCCAAATTGAACATGCAATAGCTTTTTAGAAAGCTAATTCTATCATCTAACTTTTCTTAAAATTTTGCATATATACCTCTCAAACTTCAGATTTTATAGCTAGTCAAATCTACTCCTCAAATCCTAGTGACAATTTGCCCTCTTAATACTTCACGGCTCATAAATATTTCATAAAAGCTCCAAATATATTGATTTCTATTTTCATAGAAAGCTTACATAAGCTACTATAAGCACCTAAAATATCAAAAAGATTGAAGAGACTATCCGACTTGGGTGGTTGAACAAATTCTCTGCCCCTCTTCATCGGGTGGTAGCAGACCCTTTTCCACTCTCAAGCTCACAACTTTCTCTCTCCAACTCTAAATACTACAAGAAATAGCTTGATAGAAAGCTAGTACAATTTTCCACACTTACTACAAATTTCACTAAGAAAGAGTTGAAATCAAACTTGCTATGGCAGCTCGAAGTTTCTACCATCACTTTTCGATAGTAGCAGACCTCACTCTTCTAAAACAAGCATAACTTTTTGCTCACAACTCCAATACAAGCAAGTGAGTAGGTTCTAGAATCCTCACAATTCAAAAAATGCACTTCTAAATTTTCATTACAAATGCTTCTATCTCCTTGGAGCTATCTCTCTCCAAAGTTCACTGCTCAAAAACTATCAAATCCTAGGTCCAACAAGAGGAGTATTCTCCCCTTTTCTTCCACATCAGCCTATGACACGCCCACACGGGCAGCCAAATCCTATTGGTCAAGCCCTATTCACCCCATATTCTTCTTTCTTATCCCTCACAAGGTCCATGCTACCTCAAAGTCAACAAGAAAGATAAAATAACCTTTCTCTTTCTTCTAATTACAAAAGAATCTATTCTAGGATATAAGTAAGGTAGGAACCAAAACAAATAGCCATCTTAATTCACTAATTAAGTGGCTAAAATAAATCCTCTCCTTATAATATCTTCTAAAATAATCTCTAGCACTCACACATGTAATAAAATAAATACAAGATATATAATATTTTTACATATTGCACAAAAATGCAGTATGACAACACTGTATTAGTAAGGCAATATATTTTGTTCTCTATTTTTGGCCAATAGGTTCTACTGGTCTTCAAAAAAAACTCCTATAGCCTTGAGTTAGTACTCCATTGTTGAAATATCCCATCCAAAGATCTGATTTTCATTACGGCCTTCAAAATATCTTCCAAATAAGATCTTAAGATTAAAAGGATTTACCTTTCTAATTTCAAGCAATATCACTAAAGCTAGAGTATTGAAATCGAGACTTGCATGGTTAGGTCTTGCTCTTAATGGCTCCAACCAAGGTCATACTTGGCCCTGAAATGTATTATCCTCACTTTGGTCAATTGAAGGTTGTGAAAATTATACTTGTTCATTCAAAGCTTGCATGGCAAATGAATATCTTGAGTCTTCTTCTCCCAATGCTTGGAAGTTTGACATGGTGACTAACTTGCTTCTATTGCTATATTCTATCCTGGAATAAATGACTACATCCTAATGAAGGCTTTAGTTTAACTCTCCCTCTCTTTATGAGTATTTTTTAATGCCAATCTTCACTAAGAAGTTATCATCAAATACATTTGGATTTGTAGAAATAGAATTGATGAAATTCCTATATCTTTTGAGGCGCATTGGCAAGATTTGCAACCAGTTTCCATGTGTACTCATTAATGTCATAATTTCACCAGTGAATAAGATATTCTAATTTGCCCCACCTTCATCGTGAATCAAATACCTTTTCCACCTCGTATTCTTCATGGTCTTTAATTTTGATACTAGGCGGCAATTGTTGTATTCTTTCTCAAATATGTAACTCTCTGTAAGGTTTTAAAAAAAAAATATATAAAATTGGATGTACCTTCATAGCAGATGGTAATTCGAAGTGATATGCCACCAGATTGATTTGTTATTAGATAGAAAATGGTCCCAATTTTTGATAGTCCAACTTATTGGATGGTTGTTTATTCTTGATATATTGTCAAAGAAGTCATATCTTATCTCAAATATAAAAGACAAGCAATTGATTCCTAAATTTATTTGTAGATGCCTTGTAAGTATCTTGAGTTGCTTGTAATTGAAGCTTCAAGGTTGTTTGGTGTTGTAAAAGTTGTTTTGCAAATCCTTCACCTACTAAATTATTATTCTTTGGCTACTCTACAGATTAAGCATTGAATGATGTCCATAGTTGGAATAAAATAGTATTTGCTGGGTTGAAGCATGAATAATATTATTATATATAAACTTTATTAATAATAGATATAAGATCCAATCATCTTATTGATAGTTAATGTTATATCGTAAATACTACTCCAAAATTTGGTTAACTCGTTTTGTTTGGCTATCAATTTGACGATAAAAAACCGAAGAAAGTTTAATTTCTACTTTAAATATTTTAAAAAGATATTTTCAGAACTTAGATATGAACTAAGGTCCTCGATCAAATATGATATCATCTAGTAGGCCATAATATCAATATATATTGTTAAGAAAAAGCCTTGCTGTTTCTTCACTATATACAATCTTTTTGTAAGGGATGAAATGAACCATTTTTGTAAGTCAATCTACTATTACAAAGATGCTATCCAATAAATTAGAGGGTAATAGATCCATAATGAAATATATCGAGATAGAGGACCATGATTGTCTTAGAATAGGCAATGATTACAAAAGTCCATAAGGACGACGTTGAAGATTTTTGGACCTTCAACAAATGTTACAAGAAAGGACAAAGTCCTTTACTACCTTCCATATTTGAAGCCATCAAAAATCTCAAGAAATAAGTTCCAAAGTCTTATTAAATCCAAAATAACCTGTAGTTAGAAAGTCATGGTGAGATTGAAGAACACACAGTCATGTTGGTCCTTCCGGAATATACAAACATTCTTCAAAATATAGAAGATCTTCTATAAATTTGAACTTATCAACATTTTTTCTCATGCGACGCTTGATATCAAGGGCCAAAGCATCATTAATGATTGTAGTACGTATCTCATTGAAGAAACTAGGATCAATAAGCACTGATGTAATAGTGGCACAGAGGCAAAATTGCTCTTATTTCAATAAGGTTGTATATTGTTGATCAAATGCTGCCTCTCTTACCCTTGGTGCAAGATATGATCTCCTTGATAGAGCATTAGATAATCCTTGTTGCTTCCCCAAGTGATAAGTGATAACAAAATTAAATTAAGTTAGCAATATGTTCCATTGAGCTTGGCGACAGTTAAGAATCCGAGTTGACATAAAATATTCTAAATTCTTATGATCTGTATATATAATCACAGGGTGCATTGCATCTTTAAAAAAATGATGCCATTCTTCAAAAGAATCTATAATAGCAAAAAGCTCTTTATTGTGGATTTCATAATTAATTTTGGCAGCAGATTTTTTTTGAAAATAGAATGCAATAGGATGGAATTTGTTATCTATATCCATTTGTGAAAGTATAGCCCCTAATACAAAATTTGAAGCATCAGTCGCCAAATAGAATGCCTTTATAATGTCTAGATGCATTAACATTAGAGCTGTAATAAATACCATTTTAAGATCTTAGAATGCCTTCTGTGCTTGAGGCCCCCATTTTAACTTGTCCTTACATGTTAATCGAGTAAGAGGGGTGGCAACTTAAGAGTAAATTTTTATGAAGATTTGATAGAAATTAGCAAATCCAAAAAAATATTATACATCTATCACAGTCTTTGGAATGGCCCATTGCATAACCACCTCTATCTTCTTGGGATCCATTGTTAAACCTTTAGTAGATACAATGTATCCCAAAAATTCCATTTGAGATTGATGAAATATACATTTCTGTGATTTGGCTTACAAATCTGTATCTTGCAGCTTTTGTAATACCAACTTAACATGCTCTTCATATTCTTTCAGATTTTTTGAGTAGATTAAGATGTCTTGGAGATAGATTATTACAAACTTATTTAAATATTTTCAAAATATTTCATTTATTAAATGCTGAAAGATAGCGGGTGCATTTGTTAGTCCAAAGGGCATGAGATTATATTCAAAATGTTCATATCTTATCTAAAATGTGGTCTTCTATTCATCTCCCTCTTTGATTTATACTAGGTTGTATGCTTTATAAAGATCTATCTTAGTATAGATCTTGGCTTGGCTAAATTGTTCCAAAATTCTTAAGATTAACGGTAATGGATAATAATTCTTATTCAATCCCTGATAATCAATGTATATATATTAGAAACCATCTTTTTTTTTTACAAAAAATATAGGTGCACCTGTTGGAGACTTTGAATGCTTGATGAAGTTCTTTGCAAGATTTTGATCAATATAATCTTTTAATATAGAAAGTTCATTTTGAGAAAGATTATAGATTGGGCCAAAAGGTGGTTGCATTCCTTTCTAAAGATCTATAGTACAATCATATGGTCAATATTCCAGCAATATATCAATATTCTTCTTCTAAAAAATATCTTAAAATTTATTATATTACTTTGGAATACTTACCGATGAAGTCATATCTTCTTTAATTGGAGGAGCATAAATAATAAATGGTGTATCTTCTTTGGCCGATTGTATAAAAGTCCTTGCTTCAATAAATAAAGATTTATTATTTTATGGCCTTTTATATATTTTTTTTTGTAGGGATCTCTATCAAAAATGTTATTCTTTGTGACCTCCAATCTATAGATAGATTATACTTTTTCAACCAAGATAATCTAAGAATAATAGGATTTGAAGGAGTCTTGATAACGTTAAATACAATCTAGCTTTTATGATCTTTGAATGGCACTTCTATAGGTGTGGTTTCATGGATGATACTACCAAAGGATAAAAGTCGTCCATCTATTACATCTACATAAATAGGTTTAGGTTTTTGTACTAAAAGAATTTTGTGAAGCTTAGTACATGCCTCATCTATAAAACAAGCGGATGCCCTTGAATCTAACAAAGCTATCGTTTGAAGCTTTTGAGGGCCAAAATACAAAGGGATTGTAAAACAATGAGCAAGTTGAGCAGAAAGAGAGGAACCTGAATAGTTTTATAATGTTCGGTTGTCCAGCTCTACGGTCTCTACTATAGCTAAACATTGTTATTTTCTTAAATAATGGCATTCTTAATTTTGGTAGTATGTCAATTTTATTTCTTCGGACAATTACCAACCTTGTGGCCTTCTTTACTACAATATAAGCATAGACCTTCTTCCATCTGATGCTTCTTTTCTTGTAGACTAAGAGATTTGAATTGCACTACATCCAATTGTATATCTTCTACTTTTGAGTGTGAATTCAGAGTACTTGTTGATGTAGCAGGAGAATGTCGGATTGCTTGTTCTCTTGTTGAAACCTATGAACGTTGTCGTGTTGTAACACGTTTATATAATAGAAAGTATGAATAAGGATAAATATTACTTAATACTTAGTTATCTTGGATTATTAGAAACTTAAGATACTTAAAAAAAGATTTATAGAAGCCTTTTAGATTAATTCTTGCTCTAATAGCTAAAAGATAAAAGTTAGTTATTAAAATTTTCTTCTAGGTTATAGAAACTAGTTCACGGCTTTTAAAAAAGCCATAAGTTAATAAAAATAGGATAAGAAAAGTAAAAAGTTAGTATGGTAGATACTAAGGTTGAATTGAGGATACGATTAAGTTTAAAAATCCTTAAAATAAGTTAGATCAATACCCGGGGGATGACCAGATATGAGACAGGGTCAAAATCAAACCTTCAGCCATATAAATGACCACCAAAGGGAGGTGTTCAAGACATTTGAAGATCAGCAACTAGGATTAGTTAGCCAACTTAAAGGGGATTCTAAAGGCATTTAGCTTGTGACCATAGGATTTTGGAAGACTTATCAATTGCTATTCAAAGTCAATATTTGTATTGGTATTTTGGGTTTTATATAAAACAATGATGGCTTGCATTGTAGAATGATTCGTGCAATCTATGTAGCATCTATAGTTCAAAATTTGATATTGTTTGGATTGTTGGGTATGCTAAGTGTATACAATTTTTTTTATTAATCTAACAATGCAATCAGAAGATATTTGAGCTTTGATACAAAGGGTTGTCAGAAATTGGCAATTTAGGATTAGATAGGGTTTCTATAATAACTAAAGATCCACCAATTGGATCAATGTAAATTTTGGTATGATGATAGAGGACTTATAGGTTTAGCAACATACCAATTTTGAGCTGAAATTAACAGTGGAAGAAGGAGAAATCACCACTAGAGTTTTTGCATCAAACTTCAAGTTGGCAGCCGAGTGTCATTAGTGCGCTTTTTGGGCATTTTCTTGCAATCTGGAAGTTGGGTTGAGCTAAATTTTTTTGAGCATGTAAAAGGCTTATACCAGCATTTGTGTGCAAAATTTCACACTAAGTGCACGGTCGGATTAAAAGTTATAGCTTGTCAAAGCTCACTAATTAGGATTAGGGCTTACAAACGAAAATAAAAAATTACTTAATTATAAAAGAAACAAGGAAATTGGACTGTATGTATAGTTGATGTTACTAAGAGGAGTGTTTTTAAATACTTTTAAATTGAACTTTGAATCATATTCTTTATATATGGGTGAAACCTATTAAGGTTTCTTGATTATTTGCAAACCCAACTTTATCTTTTACAACCAAGTGCCCGGTACATTCCTGAATAAGATAATATGTAATTATCAAGTATATACTTATCAAAACCTTCTAGAATATTTTAGAAGGTTTGTAGAATTCTTTAGAACCTTCCAGAGCCTTCTAACATCTTCCTACTTGGTAGAAGTTGCTTGAGAAGCTCCATAGTTGGTGGAAGCTGCTTGAGAAGCTTCCTAGTTGGTGGAAGTTGCTTGAAAAGCTCCCTAGTTGGTGGAAGTTGCTTGAGAAGCTTCCTAGGTAGGAGTATATATTGGTGCACAGACTGATGTATAGACTGATGTAGAGCGTGCCCTTTGACGTTGTTGTGTTGTAACACGTTTATATTGTGAAAAACATGAATAAGAATAATTTCTACTTAATACTTGATTATCTATTGAATGTGCTAAGAGTGAGTAAAAAATTATAACAATCTAATAGTGCATTTAGGATTTATTCAATCTTTAGTATGAAGAATTACTAGAAATTAGCAATTTAGGATTGTTTAGGATTTTTATAATATCTAAAGATCTATCAATTGAATTGAGGTGAATTTTGATATACTATTAGAAGACTTGAAGGACAAGCTGTACATCAATTTTTAACCAAAATTAATAGATGAAGAAGGTGAAATCACTATTAGAATATCTGTATCAACGTTTAAGCCAGCAGCTAAGTGACATCAGTGTGGATTTTGGTTGATTCTTCACAATCTATAAGTTGAGTTGGATTGAAACTTTTTGAGCTTATATAAGACTTATATTTACACATATATACAAATTTTTATACCAATTTAATAGTTAGATTAAAAATTACAATTTATTGAAGTTCACTAAATAAGGTTAGGATTTGTAAGGAAAAAACTAGTTGCTTGATTGTGACAAGTAATAAAGCAATTGGGGTTTATATGTAGATGAAGTTATCAAAAAGAGTATTTTTAAGCACTTTGCATTGACTTATATACTCTCATATTGATATTCAATCTTATTCTTCTTATATAGATTAAATTTATTAAAGATTCTTGAGTATTTGTGAATTGCATCTTCACCTTCCACAACCAAGTGCCTGGTACATTTCCACATATAATATAATAACATAATGCTCAGATCTTAGCTATTGCCTACCAAGCCTTATCATGTTCTCCAATTGTTTCCGCAAATGGTTCTAGAAAAATTTCAAAGTTGCTCAAAATTGGTGATCTTTTTTTAAACAAGGAAGCAAACCATGATAGTACTTGTCCCGTAAGCAAGGTGCCAACCAATCCAACCTATGATTCTTTTGTCAAATAAGTATTAAGTTATAGAATTATTATCAATCAAATTTGATTGACAAATCTTCAAAATTTTGAACGCGTATCATCATATTTCTCCAGAAGACTAACTTAAGGCTCCTTACGTTGTTGAACAAGTGGATTTTCTTAGCGTAGTATAAGTAGTACTGCATCTTCAAGTACAGAAGTTAGAGGTGGATGTAGTTTAGATTATAATACTCCAATTGTTGCGTTGTTATAAAGTTTTGCAACAACCCCATCAATCTCCACAGTCCTAGCAGATAAAGTAATAAGAGCACTTATAATAGCATCTAACTTGGACTCAGAAGATTCAGTCATACTAATGTCTTGACTTCTAGCCATTTTAAGAGAAAAAATAAATAAATCTGTAAGAAGGTAATATTGGTTTATAAGAAGATAATCCAATATTAGTATGACTAAATCTTCTAAAATATTTTAAGACCTTCTAAAATATTTTAAGACCTTCAAGGTGAGGGGTGATCCACTCTCTCACAAGAAGAACAAAGCTCCAATATTGCAATGAAGAAAATTTTAATTTAGAGAAGAATAATCTATAACCTCTAAAGCATTGATATACTTTCAAATACAGGGATAATCTACTTTGTAACAAGAAGGATCCAACTCTGATATTGAAGATGAAGTGAGTCTCGACAAAATATCAAAGACTCAAGAATACAGAATATGAGATTTAAAACTAGGACAAGGTTTCTAAAAGGAACCAATAAGAACTTGAATTAAATAGATGAGTATACAAAGAACATCAAGAAAGGTGAGTTAGAACTCCAAAAGATGCATTGTTAAGGCTAAAAAACTCTTCAGTCTTGATCCCTATATATGCTTATATCTAGGACGCTTCCTGAGTGGCTACCATCAAAGTAAGAAGCTTCTCAAGCAGCTTTTATCAATTGAGAAGCTTTTTGAGTTCCTTCTACTAACTAAAAAACTTCTCAACCGACTTTCACTAACTTGAAAAGCTTCTAGAATATTCTAAAAGATTCTATGAACCTCCAAAGTATATGTCCGTAATATCTAGATATAACTTTTGTTGTGCCAACATCCTATTCAAGAATTTATTTTTTGTTGTAACCTTCAAAATATCCTCTAAATATTATTTTTGGACCAATTAGAGTCATCTTTTCAACCTCAAGGAATATCACTAGAGCTTGGATATTTGAATCAAGATTTTTGTAATGAGGGTATATTTCTAAAGACTCCAAATAAGGCCTTACTTGGCATTGGAATACTCCTTCATCTTGTCCGTATTCTTTGAATCTAATGGATTATAAAAGTCATAATGATTTATTAGGTGCTTATGTGGTACAAGGGTCTTTTAATTCTTGTTCTTGTATATTCTTCAAAATATAAAGATTTGATATGGTAGATAGCAAGCTTTTAGTAGGATTTATTCTATCTTGGAAAAAAGGCTTTATACAAGTGAAGGTCTTAGCATGGCACTTTTCTTTTTATATTGGTCTTCTATTGTTGATAGGAAAGCGTTAGTTGGAAGCCAAGAAATATTGATGTCGACAAATTCTTCAATAATGATTGAATCTAGGTTTTTTAAAATATTATTGATGAAATTTGTAAACTTTCTCAAATACATTTCTAAGATTATCTGAAGGTTTTTATATTTTTATGCTAAATCCATAATCCTTCTAATGAATGAAATATTTCAATTATCCATGTTTTATATGCAAATCTAATATTTTATCTATTTTGTATTTAAGCTATTGATTGATTTGAACTAGAGTTAGTAGTGGAAGAGCTCTTCCAATAATACTTGATTTATAATAGGTTTCTAAAAGCAACACATGAAAGATTAGATAATTATGCATGTTACTTGATAGTTGAAGATAGAAACTTATTGAATTTACTGGTGTAGAATTATAAATGGTCTAAATCTTTGATAATCTAACTTTTGTGATGGTAAATCTAATTTTATATTTTATTGGAATAGCCAGACACAATCTCTTACCTTGAACTTTGATTGATGTGAGCATAAATTCCACCTTTCAATTCAAACTACAAGATGGCCTTAATTAAAAGTTGCTTGTAATTGGTGGTGTGAAGTGAAGGAAACAAATAGTAAGAATAAAAGAAGAAAAAATACCAAACAAGTGAAATATGCACAATTAAGCAATTACATATTATAAAACTAATTACAGTCTGTTCATTAGATTTTCATCTAATAAAGAATAAAAATAAAAAATAAAAGCTATATTTTTAAGTAGATAATTTTTTAGTCTTTCTAATGATAAAAAAAAATTTAAATCCAAGTTAATATGAATAAATTATGATAGTTCAAAGATAAAAGGTAAATAATAAAAAAAAAATAAGTGAATAATTTTTACTTCAAAGATAACTTGCTTAAGAGATCATGAGTTCAAACCTCACTAAGGTTCACAAGTAGTATGTAAGGGTGTCCTAAAGAGGCCACAAGGCCTTAGTCTTATCCTCCTACCTATATCCAAGGTGCTATAATCCATATGGAACTTATGCATCTCTCTGCGTACAAGAACTATACTAGCTGCTAGTCTTCCTATTTTCTACTAATAGAACTCATTTTTTTGTATTTTAGACTTCACCATGGTATTCAAAAACATCCAATTAGCATAGGAACCTTCTGTGGCCTTCAAATCTTGCTCCATTTCTTCATAATGGCTTCTAAGGTGGTAAAACTTATTTTTATCAAAGTCTTCAAAATTGTTCTATAAATTCCTAAAAAGTTCTAAATAAATTCTAAATAAATTTTAAAACTTTTAATAATATTTTTGAAATGATAATATCAATTGAAGATTATTTTATTCTATCTTGGTAATTTTTTATAATAATAAAATCAATTTAAATCAATTAAAAATCCTATTTTTTACATAAATAACTATAAAGACATGAGGTTTATTTCTTGTGCTTCTTCTACCTACTAAGTAATATTTACATGTTTCTAATAAGTAATATATATAAATAGAAGGCCAATATAGACATTAGCTTTAATAATTAAATATTAATTCTTATAATTAAGAAAATACTAAATCAATTGAGATAATTGCTTTCAAAACTTAGTAAGATTCCATTTCTTCTCTACTAATATTATTTTCTTTTATTTAGTAACTTCTAAATATATCTTTATCTAATAACTATGATTTTGATATTCTAAATATATTCTTTTGTTTTAAAATAATAAGTGAGTCAATTTGATGATTCACACATGGTAACCAAAAGAAAAAGAACCTAGAATTGATTTTTCAAAATACAATTGAATAAATAGAAGAATTATTTATAAAAGTTTTGACAACTATCTAAGATAAGCATAAGTGAGTTGCTACTAATTTGAAGGAATTAAAGTAGATTTTATTCTATAGAATTAAAAAAGAAGAGAAAAAAAATTAAATCTAATCTAAGAATTAATGATTATAGAAAAAGAAATTAGAGCTAAAAAATAAAAAAATAATAAGATAATATTTTTAGATTCTTCTTTAACATGAAAAAATTTTAGTATCAATCTTCTAAGGCCTATATATCCATTAGGTATCAAGGTTGGTCTTTTCTTGCACCAACTTTAATTCATTGCAAAAGCCTATTTTTTCAACAAGATTCAAACTCGAAATATTTTATTGACAATCTTTCTTGTAACCAACACTTCAACTCCTTTTGAATATTTATCAGATACAAAATTATAAATTCTAATACTTTGAATTTTTATTTTTATTTTTTAAAAAATATATAAATATTCAAAATTATAAGGGTCTAATTAAAATATCTTCTTTATTTACTTAGAATTCTTTTAGTTGTATAGTAAAGGATTAAATTTTATGAGGAAAAAAAACTTATAAATAAATCTATTATTTTTTTTTAAATTCTAATGTTTATCCTATTGATTTCACCAAATTTTGATGATTCTAATTTTTTTGGCCTGCAATAAAAATAAGCATAAGGATGAGGTACTTCTTTTTAGTGTGTGATAAGAATCACACTCTATATTCTTTACATCTATTTCTAAAAGTTCTAGTAGAAAAATCTTCTCTATTCAATATTTATAATCAAACTAAATTATTTAGATAAACTTTTTTAATTACATAAGGGCCCAACCATAAGATATCAAACTTTCTTGGAAAATCTAATCTCCTAACATCTTGTAAAAAGATTAATATACTAGTTCTAAGAATTTTGACCTTATGTTGTTTGTCAAAGATAATTTTCCTTCTTCTTTATATAGTCTTTATGTGTTGAGTTTTCTATCTCTTAACTTTATTTAGACCTTTTAGATGTTTCAATCTATCTATTAAAGACTATTTAATTGACAACTTTTCTGATAAGATAATTCAAAAAGAAAGGATTTCAAATTCAATTGGTCAAATGGTTTTTATGCCATAAACCAAGAAAAATGAGGTGGCTTGAGTGGTCACCTTAAATAAGGTCCTATAAGTCCACAAGGTTGCAGAAAACTTTGTATGCTAATCCCGTTTAGAAATTATTGTTGTATATCATAAAATCTTATTTGAGAATGCACTGGGCATTTGGTTATAGAAGATAAAAGAGAAATAACAATTACAAGTCCTAACACCTCTAATAGAATTATATAAAACTTGCAATTAAAATTAACAAGTATGTTTCAATTGTTAAAAAGTTTAATTTGATTTTTTAATTAATTATAGAAAAAGATACAAAAAATCCTAAATTTTTTTTAAAGAAGATATAATAAAATAATAAAAAAATCTTAAAGAAATATTAATATAAATTCAAAAAAAATATTCAAATAAAAATCCTTTAAAGTATTAAAAATAAAAATTATAATCAAATTTTAATCAAATTTTAATCAAATCTTAATCAAATCCTAATCAAACCCTAACCAAATTCTAATCAATCCTTGGTCAAATTATAGTCAAGTTCTAATCAAATCCTAAATGATCCTTAATAAATTCTAACAAATCTTAACAAAATCCTAACAAATTCTAATAATCCTAACAAATCCTAATTAAATACTGTAGCAGATTGAAACTGCAATGGCTAATAATCTAATCATTGATTTAAGCCCAAATTGTGCATAATTTTTAATAATTAAGTTGGCAACATACTTAAAATAGTTGAAAGATATCCAAATTACCAAACAAAAGTTAAGCTTGAATTTCTACTTGGATATAGGCCGCCCTCCTTCTCCAACCCTAATGTCAAACTTCTAATACAAATATCTTCTTTTTGCACCATTTAATTGCTTTCAAAATTTATATATAAACAGAAATTCTAATCTATTATCTATACAAATAACTCTCACTTCAATTCAATTGGTAGATTGCTAAATATCTAAAAAATCCTCACTAACCTTCAAATCCTAATTTTTGAGACCTCAATCAACTTGAACTTCAATAACTCCCAATTAAACTATTTGAATAAGTTTAAACTTATAATATATATTAATCATAATTATAATAAAAAATCCTCAAATTTTTATCCATATATATAATTAAATTTACGAAATACTCAAATTTGTAAATCCCTCTTTACTTCACAAAATTCAAAGTCACTCGATACAACCTTGACTTTAAAAAGCTCTTACAAAGCCAATTCTTCTTCAAACTACTCAAAATCAATATTCAAATATATCTTCTTAAGTTTATTCACTAATCCAACTTTCCAATCTGTAAAAGAACCCTTAATCTGTCATAGGCATACAGTTTTGTATCTTAGGGTCTGATTTTGATCCAGGATCACAACTGGTCATCTCTAGGTATCTACTCTAAGATTTTTGAGATAAAATTTGCTAAAACCTATTTTCAACTCTTCTCTAAAGATGCTTATATTATTTATTTTTCTAATCTACTTTGTTTTGCCTTATTTATGGCTATACAAAATAAGTAGAAGCCTCTTCTATAAAAAGGCAGCAATAGCCCTTTTAATTTTTTTTTACTTTCTTTTCTATTATCTATAATTCTAAGATAATTTGATAAAATATTTTCATTTGAACTCCTGTATATTTTAATCATTCCTTCCTTCTTTCACCTAATGGCTTTGTTACTATATGATATCATTATGGTTCTCCTAAGGATATTGGCTAAGATTTGATTCACCTTCTCTGTATGTTCATTGGTTTGAAGGTAATAAGGTGTAGTCTTTTTATGGTCAATTTTAAATTAGGAGGTCAAGTCTTCTATCACTTCATTCAAAAAAATACTTGCTCCTATTACTAATTAGTATTTTTGGATATCAAAACCTAGTGATAATTTGCTCATAAAGGAGTTTGGTTGCTTGCTTACTATTGTTGGCCTTAATTGCCTTTGCCTTAGCCCACTTGGTAAGATACTTGGTTGCTACCACTATATGCTTTATTCCACTTGTAGAATTTGAATGAATTTCTCTAATATAATCTATTTTCTATTTTTCAAATAGGACTAAAAATAAAGATATATAAAGAGATAAGTTTATTTAGAGGTCATTTTTAACATATCTTTGATATGTATTATATATTTTAATATATCTATGGACATCTTGGAATAAATTGGACTAATAGTAGTTGGTTCTAAAGATCTTTGTTTTGTTAATATCTCCAAAGAAATGATCCCTATATGCACTATCATGGTATGCCAATAAAATTATATGAATTTCTTTTTCCATTATACATCTTCTTAAAATCCCATCTATTTTATGTTGATATAATTTACCACCAATTATGGAAAAATATCTACTATTAATTTAGACCTTTTAACATTTTATTTTAAATAAATAAAAAGATAAGGTTTGGATGGTTAAAAATTGGATAATTAATTCAGACCAAGTAGGATGGTTGAAACAATAAATAGACTCTCATCTATTTAGGTATCATTGATTGGATCTTTGCCTATTTGTTCTGATAACATGGATAAGTAATTGGCTTGCATGTGCATTCATCTTAGCCTATAATCTACTATATAATCAAATTCTTCTAATAGGAGCATCTACATTGCTAGTCTACTACTCAATTCTGTCTTATTAATAAGATATTTGATTTCCATGTGGTCTATAAAAAAATACTATTGGGTTTAAGAAGAGGTAGTGTTTGAATTTCTTAATGGAAAAAACAATGACAAGGCATTTTCATTCTTTGGTAGTATAATTTTTTTCTACAAGATTTGATTATCTACTAACAAAGGCTATAGGATACTCTTTGTCTCTTTTTTTACTTATTTGATATAAGGTATTTTTTATTGCCATGGACAAAGCATCACAAAGGTCATAGAAAGATAATGACCAATTTGGTGGTCTTAAAATAAGATATATGCTAAGCTTTGCTTCAAAAATATAAATTACCTTTTAGTATTTTTTATTCCATTCAAACTTCATATCTTTCTATTTAAGTCTAATAATAGGTATAGAAAGGATAGCACAGTTGTGTATCACTTTTCAATACCATCCAATATATTTCAAGGTTCTTTGTACTTCTTTTACTATTGAAGGAGATTTTAATTCTACAATCACCTTGATTTTTTTAAAATCTAGTTTTCTACTATTTTTTGATACTATATATCTTAGTAAGACTCTTCTTTTAATTGCTAAGAATATTTTATTAGGATTTAAAGCAATCTTAGCTTTTCTATATTTTTAAAGATAAGACCTTACACAATTATGATGTATTGTTTTAAAAGATTGGATCCTAAAATCATTAATAAATATTATCATTGATTTATATAATAAATTTAAAAAGGCATATGACATTGCTTTTTAAAATGCCAAAAGAGCATTGCAAAGTCTAAAAGACATGATCACATAGATGAAGGTGCCCCAACATATAATAAAGGTTGTTTTGTGGTGATCCTCTGGGATTGTAGAAATTTGATTGTAACTTAAATATCCATCCATAAATATATACAATTTGTGCCTAGCCACCTCTTCTAAGATGATATTTATAAATAGAAGAAAGAAGTAATTCTTTTAGATATACTTGTTAAGCTTCCTATAATTTACGTACATTCAAAGTTTTCCATTCTTCTTCTTCTTAACTAACACCAATGGTGAGATCCAATCTGTAATCTCTACAATTTAATTAAATCCGACTTGAAGGAGTTTTTCTAGTTTGGCTTTGAAAATTAGTTATAAATTGGAATTCATTCTTCTTTCTTTGTGTCTTATAGGAATTGAATTAAAAAAAAGTGGAATATGATATTGGACTATTTTGAGAAATATATCCTTAAGATTTTTGTAAGATCAATCAAATACATCTTTATATTCTATAATTAATAATTTATAATGTAACAGTTTATCTTCTATTAATTGAACTTTGACTTTGATTAATTTTAGATCTTTATTCTTTAAAGATACGTCCATCAATTTATAATTAAGGTTATATATATGAAATTACTTTGTAGA
Source organism: Physcomitrellopsis africana (assembly GCA_036785485.1). NCBI lineage: Eukaryota > Viridiplantae > Streptophyta > Bryopsida > Funariales > Funariaceae > Physcomitrellopsis > Physcomitrellopsis africana. The sequence goes on along the minus strand of JAWRVF010000943.1, from coordinate 49,392 downwards.
TCTTTTATATCAATCATTTAATATTTGTGGATAATTAATCATATCATTTCCAACTATAAGATCATTTAAAGTTTATTTAAATTGTAAAAGTGGAGTAAGGTCGCCTTTTTCTATTAAGTCATCTAACTCACAAACTTGAGTGCCATCAAAATTCACTCTAAAGGTATTTTCATAATTAATGTCATTTATCAAGGTTATTAAATCTACTTCTTCTTTATGATTTTGCCAAGTGGCAAAATTATCTATAAAGTTAATACTTATGACTTTATTCTCACTTAAAATAGGATGATCTTTCAACCATTGAGTGAATTGCCCATCATCTTTCCAATCATATAGTCTAGGGCTCATACATCCTAATAGAGTTGATTGAACCATCTCAAATGAATCCTCTTGCTTGCTACCAAATTAGCAAATCTAACCTTCTTTTTGAATTCTTTATGTGGTTATAGAACCAAAATCTTAGCTTCTGAAGAGTAGAATGAGATTTTGGCTTAAGACAATCCTTAAGATTGAATAAAAATTTTAGTCAAGTTGTCTAGTGATCCATAGATGATATGGGACTTTTTACATATCCAATCAATTTTTTTATTAGTTGTTCTTAACCAAGATCTATCTAAAAATAATAGATATGAATTTTTGCTGGGATACATGTGAATCATATAAAAAATAAGAGTGTATTTTTTACCTCCCATCATTATTCTACAACCACTACTTCCATCCATAATAGTGTAGGATACGATTTTATCTACTATATACACCTCCAACTCAATTGCCTTCATTTCTTGTGTTCCTTGAATTGTTCTAACATGAGTTAGGATTTTTTTTTAAAATCTTTGTCATCTTTTAATATAGAGGCTTATTTTTAAGATCTTTTTTTATTAATAGAAAAACCTCCAATAAATAAATAATTATGATATCTATCTTAATTTTTTTTAAATCCTTTGATAAATCATATGATTGGATATGATTCTTGCTTTTAAATTGAAGGATTAAATTCAAGATTGGTAACTTTAGGTCCTTTTTATTCTTTTTCAGAAGAAAATTCTTCTATTTGGATATTTTCTTTTAAGATTTTTGACAATCTATTTGGTTTGGATTCAAGGACTTGAGATAATTCTTTAAGAATTCTAAGAAATTATGTAGGATTAATATATCTAAATCTTTTTATAACTACCAAGGTTGGTATCATAGGTAGTATCTACATCTTGGATTGGAGTAATTTGTGCATAATTAAATTTGACTCAAGAAGTACAAGTTAGATTATTACAAAGGAGGTAGAATCTTATTTTCTAATTATTCTACTATTGATTTGGTTTACTAACCTTATATCTTAAGAGCCTTGATCATCATGTTATTAGCTATGTTGAGAGTGACTAATGTTTAAAGGGATGAATCCCCACTTAGTACTTAAACTTGAGGAAAGATGTTGATTTTGACAATTATTGTTATAGTCATAAAGTAGATTTGGGGATTTTAAAGTATTATCAAAACTTTGATTTCTTGCCCCCTTTAAATGATCTTGAGTTTATTGATGATAGTTTTTTTATAGAAAATTCAAGGAAACTACCTTATTAATTTGCTTACATATATTTGTAAGGTGGTTTTCTTGACGATTTTCACAAACAATTCTATTTTTTTTTCAACAACTACCAAGTGGATGTCTTTTATTACAAAGTTAATATACTTACCTTTGCCTTGGTTGATTTTTAAAACTTAATTTGGATAATCATGGCTTTGTGATAAAAACTAAATCCTATATTAACTTGGCTTCTATTTTGGAAAATATAAGATTGTTGCCATCTAAGATTTTGTATATAACCTTGTAGAATGGAGCAAAATTGACTAGTGTGTCTTGATTGATTATATTAAATACACTACAACCTTGAATTGTACCTACTTGATTTTATAAGTGGTGGAGCTTGGTTGAAATTTTGACTTTTAATTAATAAAGTCATTTGTTCTTATATTGCTTCTATTTGTTGTACAAGCTTATTTTAAAACCTCTTTTGGCTTTGAAGGACTTCATTTTTGAATTCTTCATTCCACCTATTTCTATCCTCTAAATATGTAAGTTTTGAGAGATTAGGTCGTCGTCTAGTCTTTATGGGTGAGGAATAATAGTTCATTGATTGGAAATAATTACCAATCAATCCATGAGGATTTTTTTAGGTGCTTCCAACATTTTTGACATGAATGAGGATAAAACTAGGAATTCTATGCTCTTCTTTTTGCCACATCTATTTTTATTATTTGTCAATGTCTTCAATAATTTGTACTATTTGCTTAGCATCTTATAGATTTTTTAGCTGATCTTTTAATATTTATCTAATTTTTCTTTCACTATTAAATCCTTAGATAAAAAATTAGATAAAGGTGTCACATGTAAGAAGTGTTCTAATAAATTTAATAACTACTAATTCAAACCTCTTAATATATGTGGTGATTTCTTTCCCTTTTCCTTGTCTCAAAAAAGAAAGGCTATGAAGACATTACTTTGTCTTACTTCTAGTCTAAATTTCTTTAAAAATACCTTCATGAGCATAATCCAATTTTTGAATATTTAAGGTAGATGGTTTCTATACTATTTGTAAGCTCCATCCTTCAATGTACTCAAAAATCATATTAGATAATATATCAAGTTGGTAATTAAAAACATTGTGAGAAGCTCGATAAACCTCTCCATGTATATGGATGGATCTTTATCTCTAATTCTTTTAAAGATTGGAAGATTGTGAAGCATAGGAATTGCTTGCAATCCTTTTGAAATTACAACATGCAAATTCCTTGGCTAGACCAAAGGATTTATGAGTATAGAATTTGGAGAGACTTTCCTTTCACAATTCATAAAAGATGAACTAGATCTTGACTCTTTTCTTTCTTGATTTACTTCTATAAAAGAATTAAAAGATTTCGAGTTCAATCCTTTTCTTTTTACTACTTAATTAGGATTTAGTTCCAATAGATTGATTACAAATACATCTTGTGACATTGTAGATATGTCTTAGTTATCTAACCATTGGACCTTAATTCTTTTAAATTTTGAAGTGGATTTTTTAATAGACTTCATTGGATTTTTTATAGGTGGAGTTAATTTAGATTGTCTAGATTTAGTAGAACAATACATTTAGCATGACTATAGACATAACGTTCACATAGACTTATAATTTTAATATATCAACCCTTATAAAATCAAATTAAAATATTTTGACCATCCACTTGCAATTCACTTAAGATATCTTCTAATAGGGAAGGGAAACAAAATAGAAGCAATTAAGAAGAGAATGATTGCTTAAGTATCACCTCAAGCAATATTTTTTCCAACTTTACTTACTATATGGTATGACCCTATGTAGGATTGATCCTAACCAATAATAATGTGAAGAAAAATTCCATTTTGAGATGGCAAGGAGTTTGAGCTATATATTTTTTTTAATTTCTTCACACAAAAGTTGTTTAAAAAATTATCCACTACAACAATTAATGACAAAGGTTATATTACAAAAGAGATTTTTTGTAATTAATTCACACCACTTTAAAAAAGAACTCACCTTATTGCATCTCCAACCAACTTGGCACTTATTAACAAAGGCCAATAAACATATTATACCCTTTTAATTGATACGAACTAAATATTTTAAATAAGGCTTAGGATTAAAAACTAAAAGATTGAAGGTTTTATCTATTCTTTATTCCTATATCTACAAAAGAGATTGGAGACTTATCTCTCTTGTATCTTCTTCTCAAATTATACCTTCTAACTCCCAATTCTCCCTCCTTACTTTTATGTGTATGTGCTAAACTTAAAAGAATTGAAATAAATTGATAAGAGCCAAAGAACTTACTTAAAACTTACCTTTCTAATGCATCTTCTTATTTTGTATCTCTTACTCTTCAATCCACAATGTGTATTAATTTAATGAAATTAAAATTAAATCAAATTACTTAATTGAATACTTATCTAAAAAGAATAGAATCTTGAATAATTATTCTTTTTTTATTATTTTATTTTTATTTTATTAATAGAGTAACTTATCTAATCTATTATTGAAGAATCTTTTCTATCCTATATTTATGAAAAGAAGGGGTATGGCGGGTGGAGATGGTGATTAAATCCCTCTACTACTAGAAAAAGGCCGCCTACAAGAAAATTTATAAAGATAAAGTAAAGAATTGCTTATTCAAATAAACAATCCCTTGTTTCCTATAAAAAGATGGGATATGAAGGATAGAGAGGGTGATTAAATTTTTCAACCATTGGTAGATTTATATTCAACTATAAAATTTCAATTAAATTGAAGTTAATTTTATATGTGATAATACCTTTTATATATTTAAAGTCATCTTTATTAAATATTAGTGATCTTTAAAATTCTATTTTCTTTCTTTTATTTGATATTTAAAGTATATACTATATAAATCTTATTAAAAAAAGAATTGGAGAAGAATCTTAGTATCAAAAGAATAGATAGGCCATCTATGTGAATAGATAGAAATAGATGATAGAAATCTCTATTCCTATTAGCCAAAAGTCATACCTAATGGATTTTAATTAGACTATTTGAGGTCTTATTAGAAATTAGAATTACTTTTTTGAGGCCATTTAAAAATTAGAAGTTAGGATCACTAATTTTAGATTCTTATAAATAATTTTAATATAAAAAATAAGTAATTTGGAATTTTTGTAAAAGAAATATAGGCATTTAAAGTCAAAGTGTCAATTTTTTATAAAAAGAAATAAAGAATAAAAAATTGAGGTTGAAAAGAGTATTTTTTTAATTACAATTTATATATACAATTTAATAAATTTTGAGTTGAAATAAAAGAGATATTGGGAGTTGAAGTCAATGCTTATAATTTAAAGACTATAAATAACTAATTTAATTAATGGTTGTATTTTGAGCTATATTTCAAGCGTTTTAATAAGATTTTGATTCAAAAATTTTAAGAATATTTATTACTATGTTTTATATCTACATACAAATTTTAATAGGATTTTTATTTTTATTTTTTGAAATATGAAGAAAATAATACTTAGATATCCATAAATTAGGATTTAAAGTACTAACTAGGATTTTTGAGATATCAAACAATTGGAAGTAAATCTATAATTGATTTTTTTTTGGTAATAAAATACAAGGATATATACTAAATTTTTAAGAAATTTTAAAAAATTGAATAGTTAGTTTAAGAGATATTGGATTCTAAAATTCAATAAGGATAAATCTTTTGTAGGATTATTAAGGTATTGAAGGGATTTTTTTTATAATTTAATCATTTTATTTAAATTAAAGAATTTTTAGAAGCCAAGATTTTATAAAGGTGTAAAAGGTGGATATATGGAGCTATAATAAAATTTTAATTTAAAAATGAATCTTAGAAAAGAGATTTTTGATTTTCTTTGAAATTATTGAAAATCAAATTTATCAATAATTGATTAATTATAATTTAACATAGCAAAGACTATTAAGAAATTTCTAGATACTATAGAAAATCTTATATTGTTGTACTATAACATGGCTGTAGGATGAAAGAGCAAAAGAAGACAAATATTATAGAAAAGCTTAATTAAAGACTTAGTAATAAAATTATTTTAAAAAATATAGATAAAAAGTAAAAAGGTAATAAAAAAATTTAAGTGAAATCCTAATATTATTGTAGGAGGATAAGACTAAGGCCTTGTGGCCTCTCTAGGACACCCTTATATATTACTTGTGAGCCTTGGTGAGGTTCAAACTCATAATTTCTTAAGCAAGTTATCCTTGAGGTAAAAAATTTCTACTTAATTTTTTTATTATTTATCTTCTATCTTTAAACTATCATAATTTATTCATAGTAATTTAGATTTAAATATTTTTTATATCATTTGAAAAATAAAAAAAATTATGTACTTAAAAATATAACTTTTAATTTTTATTTTTACTTTTATTAAGTAGAAACATAGTGAACAGAGTATGACATAGTTTTGAATTGTGCACTTATTTGATACCATATACTTCATTTGTTTTGTGGTTGTTCTTCTTATTCTTTTTGTTATTTTCTTCCTTCACTTTATACTACCAATTACAAATAATCCTTAAGGAAGGCCATCTTGTAATTTAAATTGAGGGATAAAATTTACTCTCACATTTTGGTACGTTTGCCGGAAGGTGATGCTTCTAATTGTGTGCATGAATGTAGAAAGAATTAATAGTAATTGACCTTTTATATGGACTTCTTCAATGAGTATTTCAACTCTATTCTCCATCATTGATAAGTCTTCTATCTTTCTTCATTATTGTCATAAACATATCTTTTATCATTTATAATCAAATAAATAAATAAATAAATAAATCAAATGGACAATAATTTGCTCTTGGATTTTCATCAATCAATTTTTATGTGTTTGTTAGTTGACTTTGAAATTTTTTGAGGTTTTGTATTTTGATATTAGCTTTCTAAAAATCTATCATATATTTTAATTGGATCAAAATTGAATTTTGGTGAATTTTTTATTAGAAGAGGATTCACTGCCTTGAATGTTTGCTCCCAAAAATAATTTGCTCTTGAGTTTTTATCAATCAGTTTTTATGTGTTTGTTGTTTGACTTTGAAATTTTGTAAGATTGTATATCTTGATGTTAGCTTCTTAAAAAGCTATCATATATTTGATTTAAACCAAAATTTTAAATTTTTAGTGAGTTTTTTTATTAGAAAGGATTCACTGCCTTGGTAGTTTTATGTACTCTTTGTTTGAAAAGGTATTTCTTAGTGCCTATTGACTATTTTCAATTGAATTTTTTTAAAATAGAAATATTTGAAAGATGATCTTAGTTTAATATAATTTTTATTGAATTTTTAATAATATTCAATTTGTGGCGATTTTTGAAGTGGAGAAGGATTGCTACCTTAGGTGAAATACAATTGAAAAGTGGAGCTCATCTTCAAAGATTTCATCACTTCACTCTTTGCAAATTTCTTGTTGAAATTCCATTTCTAATAATTGATGAATTTAATGACCCTTTCTATTCCTTATATCCCATCTTTTTATAGGAAATAAAAGATTAGTTATTTGAATAAGCAATCCTTTATTTTATCGATGTAAATCTTCTTGTGGGCAGCGTTTTTTTAGTAGTAGAGGGATTTAATCACCCTCTCCATGTGCCATATTCTATCTTTTTAGAAGTGTAGGATAGAAAAGGTTCTTTAATATAAGATTAGATAAGTTACTCCATGCATAACACAAAAGAAAAAGAAGAAGAGAAGAGCAATTATTTAAGACCCCATACTTCTAAAATAAACCTTCAATTAAACAATTTGGTTGAGTTTTTATTTCATTAAATTAATACATGTTGTGGATTGAGGAATAAAGGATACAAGATCAAAAGTGGCATTAGAAAGCTAAATTTCAAGTAAGTTCTTTGGCTCTTATCAATTTTTTTTTTTTTTTTTTAAGTTTAGTGGATATACATAAAAGTAAAGAGTGGAAGCTATAAGTTGGAGGGTAGAATCTAGGAGGAAGATGCAAGAGAGATAAGTCTTTAATTTCTCTTATAGATATGGATATAGGAGGTAGATAGAATCTTTAATCCATTAGTTTTAAATCCTAATCTTTACTGAAACGTTTAGATTGGATCAATTAGAGGGACATTATAGATTTATTGGCCTTTATTAACAAGTGTCAAATTAGTTGAAGATACAACAAGGTGAGTTCTTCAAAGTAGTGTAAATTGATTATAAAGAACATTTTTTGTAATGTAATCTTTATTATTAACCATTATAGTGGATAGTTTTCTAATAACTTTTGTATAAAGAAATTAAAAAAAGCGAGAGCTTGGGCTCCCTATTGTCCTAGTACAGAATTTTTTTAAATTATTGTTGATTAGAGTCACTTCCACACAGGGTCATACCATAAAATAAATAAAGTTGGAAAAAATATTGCTTGAAGAAATACTCAAGCAATTATTCTTTCTTTATTTACTTTTCTTTTGTTTCTCTTCTCTATTAAAAGGTATTTTAAATGAATTGCAGATGAACAACCAAAACTTTTTAAGTTCATTTTTTTGAAATTGATATGTTAAAATTATAAGTCTTGGTGAATATTATATCCATAGTTGTGCTTTATGCATTATTCTACTAGATTTAGACAACCTAAACTAATTCTATCCATAGAAAATTCAAAAAAAAACTTAAAAATTTCACTCCAAAATATAAAAAAATTGAGGTCCAATTGTATCATATGTTATGAAGTCTTGCTTGAGAATGCGCTGGGCACCTCACTGTAGAAGATAAAATGGAAATAACAATGTAAAACTTACAATTAAGACTAATAAGTATACTTTAATCATTAAAAAGTTTAATTAGATTTTTAATTAATTATAGAAGAATACATTAAAAAAATCCTAAAGAACTTCTAAAGAAGATATAACAAAATAATAAAGAAATTTTAAAAAAATATTAATATAAACTCAAAAAAATATTAAAATAGAACTTCCATTAAAATAATAAAAATAAAAAATTATAATCAAAATTTAATCAAATCCTAATCAAATCCTAATCAAATTTTAATAAAATCCTAATCAAATCTTAATTAAATTCTAATCAAATCCTACTCAAATCCTATTCAAATCCTATTCAAATCCTAACCAAATTTTGGCCAAATCCTAGTCAAATCTTTATCAAATCCTAACAACTTTAATCAAATTCTAAATAAATTTTAATAAAATCATAACCAAATCCTAACAACCCTAGTCAAATCCAAATCAAATCCTAGTCAAATCCTAATCAAATTTTAATCAAATCCTAAAAAAATCATAATCAAATTCTACTCAAATCTTAATCAAGTCCTAATTAAATCCTATTCAAATCCTATTCAAATTTTAATCAAATTTTAATCAAATCCTAATAATTTTGATCAAATCCTAATCAAATCCTAATCAAATCCTAGTCAAATCTTAATCAAATTTTAATCAAATCCTAATAATTTTGATCAAATCCTAATCAAATCCTAGTCAAATCTTAAATAAATCTTAACAAATCCTAATCAAATCCTAGTCAAATCTTAAATAAATCTTAACAAATCCTAATCAAATCCTAACAAGCCCTAATCAAATCCTACAATAAATTGAAACTACAATGGTTGATAATCTAAGTGTTGATCTTAGTCCAAATTTTGCATACTTTTCAACAATTAAATTGACAACATATACAAAAAATTGAAGGAGGTGTAATTTATTTAACAAAAGTTATGCTTGAATTTCTATTCAGGTATAGGCCGCCCTCTTTCTCCAACTCTAATATAAGACTTCTAGTACAAATATCTTCTCTTTGCACCATTCAATTGTATTCAAAATTCATACAAAGATAGGAAATCTAGTCTACTATTTGTACAAAAACTTTCACCTTAATCCAACTAATAGATTGCTAAATATCTAAGAAATCTTCACTAACCCTCAAACCCCAACTTCCAAGACTTCAATCCTTTTGAACTTCAATAACTTCTAATTAAATTATTTGATCAAGCTCAAACTTACAATATATATTAATTACAATTAAAATTACAAATCTTCAAATTTTCATCTATGGATCTATAATCAAACTTATAAAATGCTTATATTTATAAACCCCTCTTTATTTCACAAAATCTAGAGTCACCGAATACAACCTTGATTTTGCAAAGCTCTTATAAAGCCAATTCCTATCCAAATTACTAAAAATTAACACTTAAATATATATTTTTAAGTTTTTATATTATCTAATTCTTTGATTTATAAAAGAACTCCCGACCTGCCATAGGCATGTGGTTTTGTATCTTAGGATCTGATTTTGATCCAAGATCACATCCGGTCCTCTCCAAGTATCAAATCTGAGATTTTTAAGGTAAAATTTGCTAAAACCTATTCTCAATCCTTCCTTAAAGGTGCTTATATTATTTATTTTTCTAATCTACTTTGTTTTGCCTTATTTATGGCTATACAAGTAAGTAGAAGCTTCTTCTATAAAAACACAACATTAGCCCTTTTAACTTTTTTCTACTTTCTTGTCTATTATCTATAATTCTAAGATAATTTGCTAAAATATTTTTATTTGAGCTCCTATATATTTTAATCATTCCTTCCTTGTTTCACCTAATGGTAGTATTACTACATGACAATGGTTGGACAAACAAGACATATCTACAATGTCACAAGATATATTTGTATTCAATTTATTAAAATTAAATGTTAATCAAGTAGTAGAAGAATAAAGATTGGACTCAAAATCCTTTAATCCTATTATAGAAGTAAGTCAAGAAGGAAAAGAGTCAAGACCTAGTTCCCCTTCAATGGATCGTGAGAAAAAAGCTTCTTTCAATCCTATATCCATAAATTTCTTAATCCAACCAAGGAATTTATCCATTGTAATTCTAGAGAGATTCCAAGCAGCTTCCATGCCTCACAATCTCCTAATCTTTAAAGGAATTAGAAATAACGACCCAATAGCTTATGTAGAGAGGTTCATGGAATTTCTTACAATATATTTCATAACTAATCATAGATATTATCTCGTGTGATTTTTGAATTTGTTAAAAAATGGAGTTTATAAATGGTATAGAAACCATCCCTCTCAAACCTTTAAAAACTAAGACATACTCATGAGAGCATTCCTAGAGAAGTTTAAACTAAAAAAAAAGCAAAGTAATGCCCTCATGGTCCTTTATTCTTTGAAATAAGGAAAAAGAGAAGAGATTGATGAATATACTTGGCAATTTGAACTAGTAGTAAATTGATTTGTAGGAACTCTTCTCATGGATAACACTCTTATCTACTTTTTTATTCAAGAATTTTAAAAAAAAGATAAGATTAGAGAAATCTTCAAAAGAAGGCCAAAAAATTTTAAAAATGCTAAAAAGATAGCATAGGTGATTGAAAACATTGATAAATAACAAGATATAATATGGAAGAAGGAAGACCATAGAATACCAAGTTTTATTCCAATCTATGCTCAAAATATGGATAAGTCTGAAAGACACCCTTATAAAATTATAGAAAATCAATTCCAATCTATAAACTATTATCCTTTACCATTAGAAGTTAGACTACCACCTAGCCTCCTAAAATTGACATATTTAGAGAATAGAAATTGGTGGAAGGAAGAATTTAAAAATAAAGTCTTTCAAAGCCAAAAGAGATTCATAAACAAGCTGGCATTGTAAATAAAAACCATGCAAGAAAAAATGACCTTGTTAATTAAGGGCCAAAATCTAAATCAAGTTCCACCTCCCATAGAATGTGGTAGGCACACTTTAGGATTGTGGTGTATTCAATATAACCAATCAGGGCATACTAATTAGTCTTATTCAAACTTGTAAAATTATCAACATAATCTTAAATGGCAACAATCTTATGTCTCCCCTCATAGAAGCCAAGTCAATGTAAGATCTAGTTCTCATCTACAAAGCTATAATAATCCTAATCAAGGTTTTAAAAACCAACCAAGACCAAGATATGAAGTACATTACCTTTGTAGTAAAAGACATCCACTTGATAGTTATTGGATAGAAAATACAATAGTTTGTGAAAATTTTAGAAGAAACCATCTTATAAGCATATATAAGCAAATTGATAAGATCATTCCTTTAAAATTTCCACAAACAAATCATCATCAATAAGCTTTAGATTTTTTAAAGAAGGCAAGAAATCAAAGTTTTAAGAATATCTTAAAACCTTCAAATCTATTTTAAGACCATAGCATTAATTGTCAAAATCAATATCCTCTCTTAGGTTTAAATACTAAGTAGGGATTTATTCCTCTAAATAGTAGTCATTCTCAACCTGGCCAATAATATGATGGTCAAGGCTCTCAAGATATAAGATTTGTAAATTAGACCAATGATGGAATGATTGGAGAATAAGCTTCTACCTCCTCTATAATAATTGAGTTTATATTTCCTAAGTCAAACTTGATTATGCACAAATTCCTCCAATCTAAGGTGCAAACACCACCTATGATGCTTATTAGGGACATACACTTCGGAGTTTTATAGAATCTTTTAGAATATTCTAAAAGCTTCTTGAATTAATAAAAGACAATTGAGAAGCTTTCTAATTGATAAAAGTCGATTGAAAAGTTTCCTAGTTAGTGGAAGTAGCTCAAGATGCTTCCCAGTTAGTGGAAGGAGCTCAAGAAGCTTTCTAGTTGATAGAAGCTACCTAAGAAGCTTCTTAGTTTGATGGTAGCTACTCAAGAAGCATCCTAGACATGAATATATATAGAGGTTGAAGCTAAAGAGTTCTTCAGTCTCGACAATGTATCTCTTGGAGTTCTAATTCATCTTTCTTGGTGTTGTTTGTATACTCATTTGTTTAAATCAAGTTTTTATTGGTTTTTTTTGGAAACCTTGTCCTAGTTTGAGTCTCTTATTTTGTATTCTTGTATCTTTGATAGTTTGTCAAAACTGACCTCATCTTCAATATCAGAGTTGAATCTTTCTTATTAGAAAGTGGATTATCCTTCTACTCTAAGGTATACCAGCGCTTTAGAGGTTGTGAACTACCTTCCTCTAATCTAATGTTTTTTTCATTGTAATATTGGAGCTTTGTTCTTCTTCTGAGAGAGTGGATCACCCCTCTTTTTTGTAAAAGTTTAAGAAAGAGTTACTTGGAGTTTAACCATAGTAAGTTTCTAATAGTCAAAAGTCAACTAGGGATTAAGTGGCGGCTAGGGTCTTGACAGGCGGTTAGGTTTAAGGTCTTGACAGGCGGCTGGATTTAGGGTCTTGTTAGGCGGCTGACTTTTAGATGAATGTAGATGAAGCCTATGTACTTTGGATGTGAACTCCACTTATAAGTAAAGGGTGTTGGAAGTGAGAGCCATCTCATTCTGCACTTCTCTTTCTGTGCAACCTTGCTGATGCTAAGTGTTGTGGCTTCTAACTTCTAGTTCTTTAACATTTTTAAAGGTCTTAAAGCATTTAAGAGGTTGCGGATTATCCTCCTCTAAACTGATATAGTTTTCTTATAAAGTCATTTTTTTTTTTTTCCTTTAAAATGGCTGGAGGCCAAGACATTAGTATGACCAAATCTTCTAAGTCTAAGTTAGATGCAATTATAAGTGTTTTTCCTATTTATCTGCTAGGACTGCGAAGATTGAAGGAGTTGTTGCAAAATTTCATAATGATGCAACATCTAGAGTATTTTAATCTAGACTACATCCACCCTCAACTTCTATGCTTGAAGATGCAGTATTACTTATATTACACTAGAAAAATCTGACTATTCAACAACGTAAGGAACCTCAAGTTAATCTTTTGGAGAAATATAATAATACGCGTTCAAAGTTTTGAGGGTTTGTCAATCAAATTCGATTGATAATAGTTCTACAATCTAATACTTATTTAACAAAAGAATCACAAGTTGGATTCGTTGGCACCTTGCTTATGGAGTAAGTACTATCATAGTTTGTTTCCTTATTTGAAAATACATCACCAATTTTGAGCAATTTTGAAGTTTTCATAGAAGCATTTGCGGAAGCATTTGGAGAACATGACAAGGCTCGTTGGGCAACAGTTAAGATCTGAACATTACGTTGTCATATTGTACTTAATTACAATATGTAAAAATTAATTAAAATATATTATATATTTATGAGTCTAGATGTATGACTAATGATTAGTCAATTAAATTAAAAATGATTGATAGAAGAAACTTTATTTTATTTTATTTTTATTTGTTTTGATTATGATATTTAAAAATTATAAGATCTAAATATTAAATATAAAGCCTTGAGAGAAGGTGGGAGCTTAAAGATGAAAATTTAAGCTAGTAGGAGGCTAATTGGAAAGGATGAAATCAAGGCATGATTTGATGAAGGCAAAGAATGGAGAACTTCATCCCTATTGGTTGAATACCATATCCAATGGGCTTTGAGGAGGCTGCCTGCGACCTTAACAAGGATTTTGGCAACTTCAAGGAGGGCATTAGGAAATCAAAAGCTAGGATTATAAAGTTTAGGATTTTGGCTATAATTTTTATACAAAAATTAGAGGATTTGGAGTCAGGATAAAGAAGTTGTAGACGTTTGAAGTTAAGGTATCAATTTGAGACATATTGTTATTCTTTTGGGTATAGGAGGAGTTTTACAATAGTTTCTGAAGATCAAAAGGTGTATATAGAACGGAAATTTCAAGACCTACATCTTTTATGAAACAATTGTTGCATTTGGAGTTCATATGAGAAATAAGTGATAGCTAGAAGCCCAACGCTTTTTTGAGGCAAACTCTCTCTATCCCAACAACATCAAGAGGCATGCTCTATATTAGTCTATGCATCCAATTTTAGATAATTAATATGCGACATTAATTGGGATGAAGAAGCTCTAATGAGCCAATTTTATTAGGGATTAAGAGACGATGTGAAGGATATGTTATTGTCACTCCCGGATCTACAATTGCTTAATAAAGCCATTAGTCAAGCCATTGTCATAATACGTGCAAATTTGCTCGAGAATGCTTCGGACACCTGGCTGTAGAAGATAAAAAAGAAATACACAACAATAAGATCTTAACAATTCTAATAGAACCCTAAACAACTTCTATTAAACTTTAATAATATTAATCAAATTTTGATCCAATCTTAAAGAAATTACAAAAGAAGAATAAATGAATCATACATTAATCATAAAAAAAAATAACATCTAAAATATTAAATTTAGAAAATACTAAAAATAGAAATCTTAAAATCCTAAGTCATACCTTGTTCAAATCCTAATCAAACCCTATTCAAACCATAGATTAAATCCTAAATCAAAACCTAAGTCAAATCCTAAGTCAAACCTTGATCAAATCCTAATCCTAATTAAATCTTAAATCTTAAATCAAATCCTAAGTCAAAACCTAAGTCAAACCTTAAGACAAACATTAAGTCAAATCCTAAGTTGAACCTTCATCAAATCCTAATTCTAATCAAATTCTAAATCAAACCCTAAATCCTAAATCAAATCCTAACCAAATCTTAAACCAAATTCTAACCAATTCAAATCAACCCTAGGAAAAATTAGAACCTCAATATTTGTTGATTAGACCATTGATCTTACTTAAAAATATGTACACCTTTCAACCTCTTAGTCAACAACAAGTACATCAAATTTGAAGGAAATCGAATTTATCAAATGGAAGAAAAATCCTAAAAACTTTTCAGGTGTTGGCTGGTCTCCTTCTCCAACCTTGATGCTGATTTTCTAGTGTTGATTTTTCCCTTCTTCACCATTCAATCAGTCTCAAATCATTCATCTATACAGGACACAAGTCTACTATCTACACAAATAAAGTTTATTCCAATCCAATTGGCAAATTGCTCAAGATCTCAAAAACCTTAACTGATCCTCAAAACTTAATTTCCAAGACCTTGACCAACTTAAACCCCAATTACATACAACTAAATTGTTAGATTTAGCTCAAATTCATAGCACGCATTAATAATAATAATATCCAAAAATCCAAAAAATTTCAGCCATGGATCTGCTACAAAACTTTTGGAATTGCCTAAAACATCAATCCTATTTTACTTCATAAAATCCCAAGTTGTCCAAAACAAGCTTGACTTTGCAAAGCTATTACAAAGTCATTTCTTATTCAAATCACTCAAAATCAACTTATATACAAAACTCTTGAAGTCCACTCCCTAATCCTAATCTTCTATCTGCAAAAGCCTTCCGGATCCGCCATAGGCATGCGGTTTTGTGCCTTGGGATCTGATTTCAACCCCAGCCCATATCTGATCCTTTCTGGGTATCTATTTTGAGATTTTTGTGATAAATTTTTCTGAAACCTCTTCTTAACTCCCTCTTATATATGCCTATACTATTTTATTTCTCAATCTACTTTGTTTTGTCTTACTTATGGCCCTACAAAGTAAATAGAAGCTCATTTGTAAAAAAGACAACATTAACACTCCTTAGTATTACTCTCTTTTTACTATTATCTATTTTTCTAAGATAATTTGCTACAATATTTTGAACTAAGATCTTCTATAATATATTATTTCCACACTCTTTCACCTAATAGTCACGTTACATCACGACATCGTAAAATGTGATAATCGAATATTTCAACGTCAACAAGATCAACGTTCATAGGCTTCAATAAGACAATACGTAATCCGACATTCTCATGCTATATCAACAAGCATTTTGAATTCATATTTAGAAGTAGAAGATATGCAACTTGATATAGTACAATATAAACCTCTTAGTCCACAAGAAAAGAAGCATCGGATGGAAGAAGATCTATACTTATATTGTGGCAAGGAAGGCCACAAGGTTGGCAATTGCCCCAAGAAACAAAATTGATACATTATCAAAATCAGGAGTACAATTATTTAGAAAAACAATAATGTTCAATCATAGTAAGGACTATGCGGATAGAAAACCCAACCTTACAAAATTATTCAGGTTCCTCTCTTTCTGCTCAACTTGCTCGTTGTTTTATAATTCCTTTGTATTTTAGCCCTCAAAAGCTTCAAACAATAGCTTTGTTAGTTTTAAAGGCATCCGCTTATTTTATAGATGAGGCATTCATTAAGCTTCACAAAATTCTTTTAGTACAAAAATCTAAACCTATTTATATAGATGTAATAGATAGACGATTTTTATCCTCTGATAGTGTCACCCATGAAACCACACCTATAGAAGTGTCATTCAAAGATCATAAAAGCTAGATTGTATTCAACGTTATGAAGACTCCTTCAAATCCTATTATTCTTAGATTATCTTGGTTGAAAAAGTATAATCCATCTATAGATGGAGGTCACAAAGAATAACATTTTTGATAGAGATCCCTACAAAAAAAAATATATAAAAGGCCATAAAATAATAAATCTTTATTTATTGGAGTAAGGACTTTTATACAATTGGCCAAAGAAGATACACCATTTATTATGTATGCTCTTCCAATTAAAGAAGATATGACTTCATCGGTAAGTATTCCAAAGTAATATAACAAATTTTAAGATGTTTTTTAGAAGAAGAATATTGATATATTGTCGGAACACCGACCATATGATTGTACTATACATCTTCAAAAAAGAATGCAACCACCTTTTGGCCCAATCTATAATCTTTTTCAAAATGAATTTTCTATATTAAACGATTATATTAATAAAAATCTTACAAAGAACTTCATCAAATATTCAAAGTGTCCAACAGATGCACCTATACTTTTTGTAAAGAAGAAGGATGGTTCTTTGCGTATGTGCATTGATTATTGGGGATTGAATAAGATAACGATAAAAAATTGTTATCCACTACCATTAATCTTAAGACTTTTGGAACAATTCAGCCAAGCCAAGATCTATACTAAGATAGATCTTTATAAAGCATACAACCTAGTATAAATCAAGGAAGGAGATGAATAGAAGACCATATTTTAGATAAGGTATGAACATTTTGAATATAATCTCATGCCCTTTGGACTAACAAATGTACCTGCTATCTCTCAGCATCTAATAAATAAAATATTTTGAATATATTTAAATAAGTTTGTAGTAATCTATCTTCATGACATCTTGATCTACTCGAAAAATCTGGAAGAACATGAGGAGCATGTTAAGTTGATATTACAAAAGCTGCAAGATATAGATTTGTATGCCAAACTAGAAAAATGTATATTTTATCAATCTCAGATGGAATTTTTGGGATACATTGTATCTACTAAAGATTTAACAATAGATGCCAAGAAGATAGAGGCAGTTATGTAATGGGCCATTCCGGAGACTATGAGAGATGTATAATATTTTTTTGGATTTGCTAACTTCTATCAAATCTTCATAAAAAATTACTCTCAAGTTGCCACCTCTCTTACTCAATTGACATGTAAGGACAAGTTAGTTTGGGGGCCTCAAGTAGAGAAGGCATCCCAAGATCTTAAAATGGTATTTACAACAATCTCAATATTAGCATATTCAAATTTTATAAAGATATTCTATCTAGAGATTGGTACTTCCGATTTTGCAGTAGAGATCGTATTTTTACAAATGGGTATAGATAACAAATTCCATCTTGTTGCATTTTATTTTCAAAAGTTTTTTGCTGTCAAAATCAATTATGAAATCTGTGATAAGGAGCTTCTTACTATTGTGGATTCTTTTGAAGAATGGCGTCATTTACTTAAAGGCATAATGCACCCTGTGACTGTACATACAGATTATAAGAATTTAAAATATTTTATGTCCACTTAGATTCTTAACCATTGCCAAGCTCGATGGAATATGTTGTTATCTTGATTTAACTTTATTATCATCTATCGCTTGGAGAAGCAAGAAGAATCATTTGATGCTCTATCGAGGAGATCATATCTTGCACCAAAGATAAGAGAGGCAGCATTTGATCAACAATATACAACCTTATTGAAATAAGAGCAATTTTGCCTCTGTGCCACTATTACATCAGCGCCTATTGATCCTAGTTTCTTCAATGAGATACATACTACAATCACTAATAATGCTTTGGCCCTTGATGTTAAGCGTCACATGAGAAAAAATGTTGATAAGTTCAAATTTGTAGAAGATCTTCTATATTTTAAAGAATATTTGTATATTCCAAAAGGACCAATACGACTGTGCATTCTTCAATCTCACCATGACTTTCTAACTACATGTTACTTTGGATTTAATAAGACTTTGGAACTTATTTCTTGAGATTTTTAGTGGCCTCAAATGTGGAAGGCAGTGAAGGACTTTGAACTCTCTTGCAACATCTGTTCAAGGTCTAAAAATCCTCGACATCACTTTTATGGAGTCTTGCAATTCTTGCTTCTGCCAAGACAATTATGGTCGTCTATCTCGGTAGATTTTATTACAGATCTATTACCATCTAATTCATTGGACAACATCTTTGTAATGGTTAATCGACTTACAAAGATGGATCATTTCATCCCTTATAAAAAAACTACATCTAGTGAAGAAACAACAAGGCTTTTTTTTATAATATATATTGATATCATGGCCTGTCAGATGATATTGTATCTGATTGAAGACCCCTGTTTATATCTAAGTTTTAGAAATATCTTTTTGAAATATTAAATATAGATATTAAACTTTCTTTGGCTTTCCATCCTCAAATTGACAACCAAACAGAATGAGTTAATCAAGTTTTGGAGTAGTATTTACGATGCAACATTAACTATCAATAAGATGATTAAATCTCATATCTACCATTTGTGGAGTTGGTATATAATAATATTGTTCATACTTCAATTCAGCAAATATCGTTTTACTCCAACTATGGATATCATCCAAAGCTTGAGCTGTAAAGTACGCCAAAGAACAACAATCTAACGGCCGAAGGATTTGCAAAGCAACTTTTGCAATACCAAACAACCTTGAAGTTTTAGTTACAAGTAACTAAAGATACTTATAAGCCATCTGCAAATAAATTTAGGAATCAACCACCTGCTTTTCATATTAGAAATAAGGTATAGCTTCATCAACGGAATATCATGACCAAGCGGTATCGGATAGAGAGAATTTGCCTTGGAAAAACACCGGATTCCTAGCTGCTACTAGAGCTAGCACTGAATATGAGAAGAAGCCATACAAGTATCTTCTATACTTGTTGTATAACTTGTATTCCTCAAATATGATCGCATATGAGGTATACAAGTTACACAACAAGCTGAAATTAATTAAATCACTAAAAATTCATCCAAAATTCAAATCAAGCATTCTTATAGCTTATAAAAAGCTAATAACTCATTGTAAAATATATCAAAATTTCACAAATATATGTCTTACCGTTTAAAAGTTATGGCTAAATAAAATAAATACTAAAATTTCCCAGCAAATACAAAGGCAGCAAAGCTCCTCTTCACTTCAGCCTTTGTTGTGGTTGCTTCCCTTTTCCAAATTAAACATGCAATAGCTTTTTAGAAAGCTCACTCTATTATCTGACTTGTCTTAAAATTTCGCATATATACCTCTCAAACTTCAGATTTTATAGCTAGTCAAATCTACTCCTCAAACCCTAGTGACAATTTTCTCTCTTGACACTTCACGGCTCATAAATCTTTTATAGAAGCTCCAAATGCATTGATTTTTTTTTGTAGAAAGCTTACATAAGCTACTATATGCATATAAAATATCAAAAAAATTGAAGAGATTGTCCGACTTGGGTGGTTGAACAAAGTCTCTGCCCCTCTTCATTGGGTGGTAGCAGATCCTTTCCCACTCTCAAGCTCACAACTTTCTCTTTCCAATTCTAAATGCTACAAGAAATATCTTGATAGAAAGCTAGTACAATTTTCCACACTCACTACAAATTTCACTAAGAAAGAGTTGAAATCAAACTTGCAGTGGCAGCTCGAAGTTTCTACTGTCACTTTTCAATAGTAGTAAAACTCACTCTTCTAAAACAAGTATAACTTTTTGCTCACAACTCCAATACAAGCAAGTGAGTAGGTTCTAGAATCCTCACAATTCAAAGAACACACCTTCTAAATTTCATTACAAAAGCTTCTATACTTTTGGAACTATCTTTCTCCAAAATTCATTGCCTAAAAACTCCAACCCTTCTTCCCAATAAGAGGAGTCTTCTCCCTTTTTCTTCCACATTAGCCTATGACACGCCCATATAGGCAGCCAAATCCTATTGGTCAGGCCCTATTCACCCTATATTCTTCTTTTTTATCTCTTATAAGATCCATGCTATCTCAAAGTCAACAAGAAAGATAAAACAACCTTTACCTTTCTTCTAATTATAAAAGAATCTATTCTAGGATATAAGTAAGGTAGGAACTAAAACAAATAGCCATCTTAATTCACTAATTAAATGGCTAAAATAAATCTTCTCTTTATAATATCTTCTAAAATAATCTCTAGCATTCACACATGTAATAATAATAAATATAAGATATATAATATTTTTATACACTGCATGTAAATATAATATGACAGCGGCCATGCAATAAGTTGGACTATCAAAAGTTGGGACCATTTTCTATCTAGAAGCAAATCAATCAAATAGCATATCGCTTGGAATTACCATCTGCTATAAAGATACATCTAATTTTTTATGTCTCTCTTTTAGAACCTTATATAGAGTTGCATATTTGAGGAAGAATATAACAATTGCTCTCTAGTATCAAAATTAAAGACCATGAAGAATACAAGGTAGAAAAGATATTTGAGTCATGACAAAAGTGAGGCAAATTAGAATATCTTATTCACTAATAGGGCTATAATATTAATGAGTGCACATAGGAACCGGCTGCAAATCTTGTCAATGCGCCTCAAAAGATATAGGAATTTCATCAATTCTATTTCCACAAATCCAAACGTATTCGATGATAACTTCTTAGTGAAGATTGGCTTCAAAAAATACTCATAAAGAGAGGAAGAGTTAAACTAAAGCCTTCATCAGGATGTAGTCATCTATTCCAAGATAGAATAGAACAATAGAAGCAAATTAATTACTATGTCTAATCTCCAAACATCAAGAGAATAAGACTCAGAAGATTCATTTGCCATGCAAGTTTTGAATGAATCAGTTTAGTTTTCACAACCTTCAATTGATCAAAGTCAAGACAATACATTTAAGCACCAAGTATGACCTTGTTTGGAGCCATTAGAAGCAAGACCCAACTATGCAAGTCTCGATTCTAATGCTTAAGCTTTATTGATATTGCTTGAATTTGAAAAGGTGAATTTTTTTAGTCTTGAGATTTTATTTGGAAGATGTTTTAAAAGTCGTAATAAAGATCAGATCCTTAGATGGGATATTTCAACAATGGAAGTACTAGCTCAAAGCCATA
Organism: Physcomitrellopsis africana; assembly: GCA_036785485.1. Taxonomy (NCBI): domain Eukaryota; kingdom Viridiplantae; phylum Streptophyta; class Bryopsida; order Funariales; family Funariaceae; genus Physcomitrellopsis; species Physcomitrellopsis africana. Next base: position 27,636 of record JAWRVF010000943.1, on the reverse strand, counting down.
GGCAATTTCTTTGAGGACCAATAGAACCTATTACCTAAGAACAAAGATCAGAATACATAGCTTTACTAATACAATGTATTCTTAATTTCTTATGTATATAATAAGATTGAGCTCCTCTTGAAACTCGTCACTAGAGAAGAGGGTGATATTAGGAACATACACTTTGGAGGTTCACAGAACCTTCTAGAATATTCTAAAAGCTTGTTGAATTAATAAAAGTCAATTCAAAAGCTTCCTAGGTGATGAAAGTTGGTTGAAAAGTTTCTTAGTTAGTGGAAGGAGCTCAAGAAGCTTCCTAATTGGTAGAAGCTGCCTCAGAAGCTTCTTAATTAGATGATAGCCACTCAAGAAGCATCCTAGATAGGAATATATGTAGGAGTCGAGGCTGAAGAGTTTTTCAATCTCGACAACGCATCTCTTGTAGTTCTAACTGACATTTTTTAGTGTTTTTTGTGTACTCATCTGATTAATTCAAGTTCTTGTTGGTTTCTTCTAGAAACCTTATCCTAATTCGAGTCTCATATTTTGTATTCTTGTGTCCTTGACAATGCCAGCCTTGGTAGTTATGATAAGGTCTAGGTACTCTAGTCCTCTTCTTCCTATTTCAATTAATAGTGAAAATAGTTCAAAAGATTCTTTTTATTTTTTAAATTTAAATGAAGCTGCAAGAGCTAATGAGAAGGATCTAAAGTTCTTGACCTTGAATTTAATCCTTCAATTCAACTTAAAGGCAAGGATCAGATCAAGTTATATGATTTATTAAAGGATTTAAAAAAAATTAAGGCAGATATCACAATTATTTATTTATTGGAGATTTTTCTACTAATAAAAAAGGCCTTTAAAATAAGCCTCTCCATTAAAAGACAATAAAGATTTAAAACAAAAATCCCAACTTACATTAGAACAATTCAAGGGACTCAAGAAATGAAGGCAATTAAGCTGGAGGTATCTATAGTAGATAAAATCATATTTTAGACTATCATGGATGGGAGTAGTGGTTTAAATATTATGCCAATGAGAACTATAAACAAATTAGGACTTAATATCACTAATCCTTTTCAATTTGTAATTAATATGGCTAATTAAAGCTAAGACATACTTCTAAAATAAATTAGTGGTTATAAGATGACAATAGAAGATGAAGAATATTTTTTTACTTTTAATATAATTCACATATATCCTAATAAAAATTCATATTCATTACTTTTAAATAGACCTTTATTAAAGGTAGCTAATATAAAAATTAATTGATAAGATAAAAAATCCCATATCATTTATGGACCACCAGAAAACTTGACTAAAATCCTTATTCAATCTCAAGGATTGTCATCAGTCAATATCTCATTTCACTCTTTAGAAGATGAAATTTTGAATCTCCAACCATATAAAGAGTTCAAAAAAAAGGTTAGATTTTTTTATTTGATAGCAAGCGAGGGAATTCACTCAAGTATAATCCAATCAACTCTATTAGGATGTATGGGCTCTAGACTATATGATTGGAAAGATGATAGAAAATTCACTTGGTGGTTGGAAAATTATCCTACTTCAAGTGCAGATAAAGTTGTAAGTGTTAATTTCATAGATGGTTTTGTAACTTGGCAAAATCATGAAGAAGAAGTAGATTAAGCAACCCTGGTAAATGACATTAAGTATGAGGATACCTTTAGAGAGAACTTTGATGGTACTAAAATTTATGAGTTAGAAAAATTAATAGAAGAAGGTGACTTTATTCTACTTTTATAATTTAAACAAATTTCCACTGATCTTATGGTTAAAAATGATTTTCAAATGAATCTACCTTTCTATGTGTCTTTACTTTTAGTTCTATTTGAAAAATAAAAAATTAATTACATTAGAGAGGTTCATCCCAATTTTGCTAGTAGAATAAAGTATTTAGTAGTAGCAATCAAATACCTTATCAAATAAATTGAGGCAAAGGCAGTTAAAGCCAATAATACTAAGGAAATAGCCAAGTTCATTTATGAGCAAATTATCAATAGCTTTGGAAGTCCAAAAATCTTAATTAATGATAGGGGTAAGTATTTCTTAAATGAAGTGATAGAAGACTTGACTTCACAGTTTAAAATTGATCATAGGAAGACTACCTTTTATCATCCTCAAATCAATAGACATATAGAGAGGGTAAATCAAACCTTAGTTAATATTCTTAGAAAAACCATAACGACTTCTAAACAAGATTGGAATAGAAAGCTTCTTACAACTTTAAGGGCTTATAGGACCATATTTAAGGTGACTACTCAAGCCACTTCATTTTTCTTGGTTTATGGCATAGAAGCCATTTTACCAATTGAATTTGAAATTCCTTCTCTTTGAATTGCCTTGATATAAAGATTATTCACTAAACAATCTTTGATAGATAAATTGGAACATCTAGAAGGTCTAGATGAGGCTAGAAGATGAAGTATTCAATTCATAAAAGCTATACAAAGAAGAAGAAAAATTGCCTTTGATAAACAACACAAGATCAATATTCTTAGGGCTAGCATGTTGGTCCTTTTACAAAATGCTAAGAAATTAGATTGTCTAAGAAAATTTGATGCCTTATGGTTGGGCCCTTATATAGTTAAAGAAATCTTTCCAAACAATTCAGTTTGGTTGCAAACATTGAATGGTGAAGATTCTTCTATTAGAACTTTTGGAAATGAATATAAAGAATATAAAATATGATTTGTATCATACACCAAAAGAAAACATCTTATTTTTATATTCATATTTATTTAAGATAAAAATAAAATAAAATAAAATAAAATATTATAACTTATAATTTTGTATGTGATAAACATCCAAGGAGAGTTGAAGTATTGGTCATAAATAAAGTTGTTATTGAAGTATCCCGGATTTGAATCTGCTTGAAAAATTGAACTATTCTAATGAACTAGTGTTAGTGTACAAAAAGACTAACTTTGACACCCAATGGATATATAGGCTTTAAAAGATTGATATTAAAATCTTCTCATGCTAAAGAAGAATTTAATTTTTTTTTTTTTTTTTTTTTTTTTTTTAACTTTGAATTATTTTTTCTATAATTATTAGTTTTTATATTCAATATGTTTTTTTTTTCTTCCTTCTTTGATTCTATTGAATAAAATCTACTTTAATTCTTTTAGATTAGTAATAATTTATTTATTTTTATCTCAAATAGTTATCAAAATTTTTGTAGATAATTCTCCTATTTATTCAATAATACTCTGAGAGGTCAATTTAGGATTCTTCTCCTTTGCAAGTCATCTCAAATGGTCCCCATGTGTAAATCATCAAATTGACTCATTAGTTGTTTTAAGATAAAAAAATATACTTAGAATATCAAAATTATAATTATAAAATAAAGATGTATTTAGAAGATAATAAATAAAGAAAAATAATATTAATGAGAAAGAAATAAAATCTTAGTAAGTCTTGGAGGTAATTATCTAAGTTATTTTAATGTTTTATTTTAATTATAAGAATTAATATTTAGTTATTGAGACCAATGTCTATATTGGCCTTCTATCTCTATGTACTACTTATTAAAAATAAATAAATATTATTTATTAAATAGAAGAAGCATAAGAAATAAACATCATATCTTTTTAATTATTTATGTAGAAAATAGGATTTTTAGTTGATTTAAATTGATTTTATTATTATAAAAAATCACCAAGATAGAATAAAATAATCTTTAATTGATATTATTATTTTAGAAATATTATAGAAATTTTTAAATTTTATTTTAAAATTATTTATAATTTTTTAGGAATTTTTAAAACAATTTTGAAGACTTTGGTAAAAATGAATTTTAGCACCTTAGAAGCTATTATAAAATTCTCAGGCTAATTGGGTGTTTTTGAATACTATAGTAAAGTCAAAAATACAAAAAAATGAGTTTTACTAGTAGAAAATAGGAGGACCAGCAACTAGTATAGTGCTTGTAGGAAGAGAGGTGCATAAGTCCCATATGGATTGTGGCACCTTGGATGTAGGAAGGAGGATAAGACTAAGGCCTCGTGGCCTCTCTAGGACACCTTTATACATTACTTATGAGCCTTGGTGAGGTTCAAATTCATGATCTCTTAAGCAAATTATCCTTGAGGTAAAAAATTTCTACTTAACTTTTTTATTATTTACCTTTTATCTTTGAACTATCATAACTTATTCATAGTAACTTAGATTTATATATTTTTTATATCATTTGAAAGATAAAAAAATTATCTACTCAAAAATATAACTTTTAATTTTTATTTTATTTTTTATTAGATAAAAATATAGTAAATAGAGTGTGACATAGTTTAGAATTGTGCACTTGCTTGATACCATATACTTCACTTATTTTGTGGTTGTTCTTTTTATTTTTTTTGCTATTTGCTTCCTTTACTTCACACCACCAATTACAAGCAATTCTTAAGTGAGGCCATCTTGTAATTTAGATTGAGGGATGAAATTTATCCTCACAAGAGATTCAATTATAAATAGAAATATTTAAAGAGAAGTGGAAGGAGCCTAAGATTCTAGACTCAAAATTAAGACCATTATTACAACCTAAGAATAAAGTAGTAGCAAAGTCCTATAATATGTGCATTGATTTGAATAGATTTAAGGCAAACATTATAATTACTCAATTATTAGAGATTTTATCAATAATAAAAAAAATCCCTTAAGATAGGAATCCCTATTAAAATACATCAAAGACCTAAGGTTAGACTACCATCCCATGTCAAATTATCTAAAGACCAAATGAGATTAAGATAGTTGGCATTAAGGTCTCTATAATTAATATAATTCTATTAAATATAATAATAGATGGTGGTAGTGGTTTAAACATTATGCCAATCTAAATCATAAAGAAACTAGGATTAAATATTACCACGCCTTTTTTATTTATAATTAATATAATTAATCAAAATCAAGAGGCACCATTGGAATAAATTAGTAGTTAAATAATAATAACTTCTAATAAAGAATATTTATTTATCTTCTATGTTATTTGTATACATTCTAATATAGATTTTGATAGGAATTGGCTCTATAAGAGCTTTGTAAAATTAAGGTTGTATTGTGTGACTTTGGATTTCGTGAAGTAAAGAGGGGTTTATAAATTTGAGCATTTTATGAGTTTAATTATAGATCTATGGATGAAAATTTGAATGTTTGTAATTGTAGTTGTGATTAACACATATTGTATGTTTAAACTTGATCAAATGGTTGAATTAGAAGTTATTGAAGTTCAAGTGGGTTGAGGCCTCAAAAGTTGGGGTTTGAAGATTAGAAAGGATTTTTCAAATGTTTAGCAATCTACTAATTAGATTGAAATAAGAATTATTTGTATGAATAGTACATTAGATTCTATATCTATGTGTGAATTTTGAAAGCAATTAAACAATGTAAAGAAAAGATATTTGTACTAGAAATTTGACATCAAGATTAGAGAAGGAGGGCGGCCTACACCCGAGTAGAAATTTGAGCTTTACTTCTATTTGGTAAGTTGGATCTTCTTCAATTTGTTTGAACATGTTGTCAACTTAATTATTAAAAAGTGTGCTAAATTTGAATTAAGATCAATAATTAGATCATTAGCCATTATGATTTTAATCTGTTGTAGGATTTAATTAGGATTTGTTAGGATTTGTTAGGGTTTGATTAGAGTTTGGTTAGGATTTGTTTGGATTCATTTAAAATTTGGTTGAGGTTTCATTAAAATTTAGGATTTGACTAGAATTTAACTACGATTTGATTAGAATTGGATAGGATTTGATTAAGATTTGATTAAGATTTGACTAGGATTTGATTAAGATTTGAATAGGATTTGACTAGAATTTAACTAGGATTTGATTAGAATTTCACTAGGATTTGATTAGGATTTATTTAAGATTTGATTAGGATTTGATTAAAATTTGATTATAATTTTTATTTTTAGTATTTTAAATAAATTTTTATTTTAATATATCTTTTGGATTTATATTAATATTTCTTTAAGATTTCTTTATTATTTCTTTAGATTTTTTTTAGGATTTTTTTTATATTCTTTTAAAATTAATTAAAAATTTAATTGAATTTTTAATAGTTGGATATACTTCTTAGTCTTTCATTACAAATTTTATATAATTCTATTAGAGGTGTTACGACTTATTGTTGTTATTTTTTTTTTATCTTCTACAACAAGATATTTAGCGTATTCTCAAGCAAGGCTATATGACATACAATAATGCCCTTGATTGAAAGCTATAAATAGTAAAAAGCCTCATATTGGTTATGGTCCATCAAAAAATTTCACTAAGATTTATATTTAATAAATATTGGTAAATTTTGATCAAACCTTAATATATTCTTCAAAGAATAAGCGACTAACTCCGCTAGTAAAGAAGGATCTTAAAAAAAAGATTAGATTTACAATCCTTAAGGCTAGAAATATGGCACCATCCATCACAATCAATCTAATTCTATTAGGTTGCATATGCCTTAATTTATATGATTGAAAGGATAATGAAGAATCACCTAATAGCTGATTGTATCTCAATTTAAGTATTGATGAGGTAATATCGATAGAAGGTTTTGCCACATGATAAAAAGCTGATGTAAAAATTGACCTAGTTATCTTGGTAGATGATATTATCCAGGAAGATATCTATGAGTTGAATATAGATGGCATTTAAGTACATGATCTTGAGCTATTTATAAATGAGAGTGATCTTAATCCACCTCTTTACTTCAAAACAACATCTAGTAGCATTACTACTAATAGTAGTATTACAATTTATTTCCAAATTCTAAATAATTGGTATAAAAGACCTACAAAATAAGCACATATTCAATATCTTTAAAATATTATATATTCACATTTCAATCCTTTTGTTGTATCATTATTCAAGTTTAATTAAAATATAAAGATTATAATTTATTTATATCTATTTTTTATATTTTTAAGCTTTTTTTTTTAATATTTTATTAAATATCATAAAATATTTTTAGTACCAAAATTATACTAATATATATATAAATGTCATAATTAATTTTAAAAAAATTCTTTGAATGACATCACTTCAAAATCTTATAAAAATATTTTAAAATGGCTATTTTAGTAAAATATTATTTTAGATTATAAATACAAAGTATTATTTATAAAAAATATTAATTTTATTATTTTAATCATTTGTCTATACTACTTGCAAGTTGACTTTGTATTTTCTAACATCAAACATTTTATAATTGCAAACAAGTCTAATACATGATAATTATCTTTATTTTACTAAATTTCAATAAAATTAAATTCTACTCTAAATTGACATAGTCAATTCCTTCTTTTAGTTCAACTTCACTTCTTTGTACTAAAAAGTTTTTTTATATTGTAAAAAATGACTTTAATAACTTTATGTATCAATTAAATTAAAGAGCAATGCGGCACTATATAATATTAAATTAGGATTATAGTTCAATAGTTGAATAGTCTTGTAGAAGATTTGTGGTTGCAATCTTGGTTGCACCACAAGGCCATAAGCTTAGCCTCTTGTCAAGAGCAATTATTAAACACTATGTTTTTTTTTTTTTTTTTTTTTTTTTTGAGCTACAATTGTGATGGCAACATATGCTACAAAGGTGCAAGGCAAAGGCAACAATTCTAAAATAATGCAATAAAAAGAAAATATCATCTTATAATAAATACACCTCTCCATGGATTTGACAAAAGAAAGTAAAATAATTGCTTCTTACGACATCCATTGAATTCAAAATAGATTCCATCCAACAAAATACACTCTAAATGAGTGTCTTTTTAAAGGTTTTGCAAAGAGTATAGCCAATTCTATTTTACTTGGCAAGAATTTAGAGAGGAATTATTTGTATTTAAAAATCACTTCTAAAAAAGACACTTACTTGATCCTAATTCTATCTCTACACAAATCCAACCTTTATTTTTACATGTTTTAGGCTTAAAATTTGCATTTTAATTTGAAAGAAATATAAAATCTCAAAGATTTTTTTATATATCCAAAGAATTTTGCTTAATTTCTATATACTTTGTTTTAAAATTACAACCTAGATTGCATTAAAAATAGTTTCAAAAATACTCTTTTATATTATTTTATAAATTATGGTGGATTTAAACAAAGTCTTGAATAGCAATGTCATGTTGTAATATAGCTATAGAATGAAAGAGCAAAAAAAAACCTATATTATAGAGGACCTTAATTGAAGACTTAATAACAAATTTCTAATAAAAAAATATAAGTAAAAGATAGGAAGGTAGTAAAAAAAAATAGTGTTAATATTGCCATTTATAAAAAGGGCTTCTATTTACTTTGTAGGACCATAAATAAGACAAAATAAGATAGATTGGCAAAAATAATATTATAAGAATATTTAGATCAAAATAAAAGATAGTCTTTAAAAAAATTATCTAAGAAAATCTTGAATTGATATCCAAAGAAGGTTGGTTGTGAACCAAGGTAATTACCAAATTCTAAAACACAAAATTGCGTCCTATAATAGATATAAGGTTCTTTTATTGATTAAAGAGTGCAATTAGAGAGCAAAATTGATAGAATTTCTTTGAACATTGGTCTTTAGATTTTTGAATTTGTAATGATTTTGTAAGAATTGTATAAAATTTAGATTTTATTAAGAAGGCTTTGGTTGTTGAAAAATAAAATAGATTCATATTTTGGATAATTTTGTAAGTGTTTAGCAAATTAATAGATGAAAATTTTTGGATTTATAAACATAGTTGCATTAAATGAGTATTGCAATTTTGAGCTTAATTGGATGGTTAAATAAAAGATTATTAGAATTCAAGTAGGCTAGGATTTCAAAAATTAGATTTTAAGGATCAATGAAGATTTTTGTAATTTTGAACAATCTACCAATTATAATGAAATGGCTTTTTTTAAGCTGATAGTTGACTTGGTAAATTAGATTTTTAATAACTTCAAAGAAAATCCATAATCTTCTTTTAAAAATTTATTTTTATATTAAAATTTTATTATAGCTTTATATATCCATCTTTTTCACCTCTATAAAGCCTTGGCTTTTAGAAAATTCCTATAGTTTGTACAAAATGCTCAAATTGTAATAAAATCCTTCAACACCTTATTCATCTAAAAAAGATTTTTTTTTAAAAAAAAACTTTTGGATCTAATATCTCTTGATCTATTTAATTTTTGTTAAATTTTATTAAATTATAGTTTATATCTTTGAGTTTTACCACAAAAAACTTTAATTGTAGATTTGCTTTCAATCATCTAATGTCTCAAAAATCCTAACAAGTACTCAAAATTCCTAGTTAATAGATATCTAAGTATTATTTTTTATATATTTCAAAAATCCAAAATCTAATTGCCATCAAAAAAAAGTTGTATAGCTTTATAACATGACAATATACATTTTTAAAAATTTTGAGCTAAAACCTTGTCAAATTGCTTGAGATATAGCTCAAAACACAACTACTAATTAAGCGGGTTACTTACTACCCTTAGATTGCAAGTGCTGACTTCAACTTCCAATGTCTCTTTCATTCTAACTTGGAATTTTTTAAGCTATATATATAAAGTATAGTTAAAAAAGTGTTGTCTCTAATTCTGATTATGAATCTTTTATTTCTTTTTATATGGATGTATTATGCATCAAAAAGTGATAGTAGATATAAAATTGACACCTTGACTTTGAGTGCCTATATCTCCTTAAATAAAAGCTTCAAATCACTCAATTTTTGCACCAAAATCAAATCCGAATACCTAAACATGTTGATCCTAATCTTTGATGTTTGAATGATCCTAAAAGAATTACCCAAATTTCTAATAAAGCCTTAGGCAACCCCCTTAAAGTCCATTGAATATGACTTTTGGCCAATAGAAATAAAGATTTTTATCATCTCTATTTATACACATGAATAGCCTAACTACTCTTTTTGATATTAAGACCTCTTTTTAATCCTTTTTCTAATAAGATTTATATAGTATGTGTCATAAATATTAAATAAAAAAAAAAAAAAAAATTAAGATTTCAAGGATCATCAATGTCTAATAAAGATGACTCAAAATATATAAAAGTTATCATTAATATAAAATCAACTTCAAAGTCACTATCAAAAAAGAAATTGAGATTGTACAAACTTTAATAGTAGTCCTTTTAAATAGAATCCTTCCAAAGCAATATTCTAACCATATTTTATAACCAACTAAAATCCATTGGTATGGCTTTCATCTAGCTATATAATAAATTTAATATTAACTATGTGTGTGTATATATATATATATATATATATATATATATATACACACGTATTATTTTCACATGGCAATCTAATTATAATATGACAATAACTCAAAGAATGAACATATCCTCAAATTGGAATTTTGTGTTGCAATAGATTTGAATATAAGGTGAGGGCTTAAGATTCAAGTCAAAAATCTTATGACCAATATCATGTAGAATATTTTTATTGACTATTTAAACCTATCTATGTGTTACCATTTTTATATGGCCATTATTTATTATATCAAAGAATGGAAGATTTTGGCTAAATTGAAGGTAAGATAAAAATCTATTATATCAAAGAAATATTTTAGACTTGTGCCAAAGTATGAAAACTCTAAGATCTTTATAATTAAAAACAATAAAAGAATCATATCAATAGGTGCATCTGTTCAACCACTTTAAATTATCCAAATATATAATAACTTCAATGTAGATGGTTTCATCCTCATCCAATACAAACATCGAGGGACTAGATAATATCCAGAAACTATACAAAATGATATTGTAGAAGCTAATCAAATTCAAAAGCTATCTCTTCTATGCAAAAGCAAGCATATATATTAGCAAAGTCTACTAATATTATTCTAACAGTAGCAAGCTAATCTTGGCCTTTAGCAAATAAGAGATTTAAATCTCTCAAAAATTCAACTAATTGTATTTTCTTATTTAATAGAATTCTTGAAGCCAAATATATCTAATATTTTTGATATGCTAGTTTAAACATATATACCAACTAGGCTTGGTAGTTAGCAATTTTATAGAACTTAGATTGATATATCTTTAAAAAAAATTATTCCTTCTATGTGTATTGATAATGATTAGGATATGATTCATAGTTAAGATTTATAATTCCTTCAATTAAAACTATAGGAAGTACATATAGAAGACAACATGGACAAGGTTCAAATTCATAATTCATTTTTATAAGAGGAACCTCATTCTCACTTTATTCTTATCCAAGATATTAAATCAAGGATTATTCATCAAATATAGATACTTGCTCTAGAGATAATTTTTCTTATTCTTATTGAAGTTGCATTGTGCAATCAAGTCATAGGTGATTTTCAAGCAGATATGTAGGCTAAGATGATTCATTTCTCTTATTCTTTATTTAAATACAATGCATTGAATATGGCTACACAAAGCCAAACTTAAGATTTTAATAAACTAAAAAAAAGAAAAAATCTTTTTTTTTGCATAAAATCAAGAATAGCAATCGTAAATATTCTTTATATAGGTAAAAAAGCTTCTATTTCTATTATTATTTTAATTCATACAACATAGATTTTAAGCCATTAGAAAGTAATATTTCTTATTGCAACTCAAAAGCTCATTCAAATCCTAGCTTCTATATATTGAAAAAAGATAATAGTTGTAATTTTTTATCTTAGAAAAGAAAATATTCTAAGAAAACAACACTTATTAATGAGATATATCCAAGTCTTATTTTTTCTATTAATTTATGAAGCTAAAAATTTTATCTTATAGTGTGAGGAGTTTAAATGACTTTTTAAAAATATTAAAATTTTATAATTATATTCAAAGTATTTTTCTAAAATATAATATTATTCTTATTCAAGAGTAAAAGTTATATAAATCAAGATTCAAAAATTAAATACTTAGTTAATAATAAGGAAGCTCTCATAAATAATAAAATATTACAGATCACACTCACTAGTATCTTTATAAAATCTATTGGAATTATGAATATCTATGCATCCAAAAAAAATAAAAAAAGATGCCAATTTTGGAAGGACTTAGTTGACAATCTACCTTCTAATATTCCACGCATCTTAAGATGAAATTAAAATATGGTTGAGAGGATAAGAGACAAATTATTATTTTATACTAGACTACTACTTAAAGATGAAGAGAAGTCTTGGGATTATTTTTGTTCATCTCTTTTTTTAATAAATGCTTTCAAATAAGGTGGTTAATTAAACTATTCTTGGAACAATAAAAGAAAAGAAGTAAAGATCTTAACAAGGTTAGATAGGTTTTATTTAAATTCTCAATTGCTTCAAAAAACCAAATTCAAGATGATTGTATAAGAGGAGACAATATAATATTTAATCACCTTCTAATTAAATTTAATTTTTATTAATAAAAATCTAAACTTAAATCATTCAATTCTAAAATAAATAACTATTATCTAAATAATCATTAGATTTTTTAATGAATGAATGAGATTTTGTATCATTATAATAATAAAGGATTGTTTATTCTTTGTATGCAAATTTTTAAATTTTTTTACAAGTCCTTTTGTAAAAAATAATCATTCTTCTAATGAAGATAATATATAAAATTACAAGGTTAATACATGCTTAGATTAAATGGAGACAAATAGAAGACAATACTGACAAAGTTTTTTATATTGCAATTAAAAATAATCATATTAAATCCATTATTATAAAATTTAAAAATTCCTAAGGTGATTTATAAAAAAATTCTTAAGTTTTGAAGAATATTTGTTTTAATTTTTATTTTAATCTTTACAAAATAACTTTAAGAATATAAGAAATTCAAAAAAACCATAATTATTTTTTTTAATAATATTCTATGCAAGATCATAGATAATATGAATAAAGATTTATCTAAGCCATTTAGTAGGTATGAAATTGAAAAAGTTAAAAAGGAGATAATTGAAAGCAAAGTACTTGACTTGGATAGAATAAGTATCAAATTTTTTTAGACCTTTTGGCATATTATTAATAATTACTACATCTCTATGATTAACCATATTTTAGCTAAAGGCCAATTTCCACATAGTATTGTCAAAAGACATATTACATTGGAGGCTAATTATATTATTAAAAGTATCTTATAAATTTTATATTACAGCTATCCAAAAATAGCTACAAGCAATTTTTATAGAGGTTATTTATCTTGACCAAACTGCATTCTTTCTTCTAAGATTTATCTTAGATAATATGCTAGTTACATAAAAAACAATAAATTGGGCCAAAACTTCAAAATAATCCCTTTTTCTTCTAAAAATTGATTTTTCTAAAATTTATTGCAAAGCCTCTTAGAAATTTATGTTTAAAGTTTTATATAAACTTGGTTTTGATAATTCCTTCTTTTATATAATTATAATAGTTTCTAAGAAAAAAACATAGTAATAAATATTAATAAAAAAAGTTATAAATTATTTTCTTTAAAAAAAAAATATGAGACAAGGTTGTCCTTTAGCACCTTGTTTTTTTATTTTGATAGGCAAAATATTTAATATTATTATATAGTAGGCTGTCAAATAACATCACATATAAGATATTTATATTCTTTAAAATTTTAATTAAGTTATTAGCCAATACATTGATGATTCTATGATTACAATCTAAAAAAAAGAAGAAAATATTATCTTTTAAGTAAATATCATTGAGCAATCTAGCTTGGATTTTAGTCTTAAAAGAAATTAGTCCAAATTTATTGCCTATTGGCAATTCAAAAAATCTGATAGACTGGTATGAATTATTCAATTTGGTTGGGCATAGGCATCTAATACAAATATTAATAAATTCCTTGGAACTTCTTTTGATATTGCTTTATATACACAAGATATTGATTAATTTTTTATCAATAGAATAATATACAAATTAGACTATTGGTGCTCTATTACAATCACTATGGTAAGTAAAGACATCATTGTGAATAATATTTTATTTTTTTCATTATATTTATGAAGGCTATTTGAAAAATTAAATCAATAGTTAAAATCTTTTTGTAGAAAAACACTACTTCTTTAACTCAATCCAAAGTGGCATAGTTTGTTTGTTATAAAGCTTGTAAAAAAGGAAGGATTGGTATTATCAATCCAAAAGAAGCTATCAAAGCTCTCTTGTCCAAATGGATGTTAGTAGTTCTTCAACTAGTCCAAGCAAATATTCAACAATTTTTTTGATTTAGAATAATAAATATTAAATCTATTGTGCATGGAACTTGGATACCAAATCTAATTTAATCACTCACCTTAAATCATAAATGGAATATTTAGTCTAAAAAATAGAACAAAATAGGAAAAATTTGAATACATATATATATAAGTTTCTTTGGTTCAACCTTCTTATTTCTTTTCATAATATATGGAATTATTTTTAATGGTAGAATCGTCAATTTTTTTAAATTGAGATTCACCTAGAATTCCATCAAGCTACAATTCTTCACTCAAATGGCCTTTATTGTATCAAAAATATCTTTAAAGGGCCTATGACTCTTCTTACTATAAAAGAAATAATATCTACATACCACATTTTATTATTTTATACCTCTATTTGAGATTTCTTCTACATTCATTTTCCAATCTCTTAAAAAAACATACTTCAATATAATAGTGTCCTTCCAAAATCCAACAATTAGCTTAGATTATATAAATCAAGTTCAGATTACTTTCTCAATGTGGTATTTCAATTCCCTTTAGAACATGTGGATGTAGAAGAAAATAAATGATTTGTCCTACCTTGTTCCATAAAAATTAAATTTTTTTGAATAGATATTCAATCTAAAATCCTATACTTTAATTAAAAAAACTTTTACTTGAATAAGACTTAGAAAATAATGAAAATCAAGTAGAATTATTTCAAAAATAAAATCAACCAAAAAAGAAGTTTTTATCATTGATTTTTTTTATGGTCTAGTTAGTAATTTGATCTTTGATTCTTTATCATATTTTTAGATTATTGCAAAAGAATTCATGACTTATTTTTTTAAACTTGGCAAATAATTATTTCAAAATAATAGCTATATTATTAATTTAGTGGTACAAAAATGGATTTTTTTTCTTAGTCACGACTTTTTATTTAGTTGAAAAGATACTTAGTCTAATCTTTGTTTTTGTAAAGATGCTATGTTCATTTGGCTTATATGACACAAAGGTATTGCAATTAATACTTGGAGGAAAAAAATCAGTCCAAATATTAATATTCACTATGTTATGTGTCAATTCCAAATGCCTAAATTTATTTTTTATTGGTTTTGAAACTATCATCAAGCTTATTAGATCTAGGATTGGGCCACTTCTCTTTTATATAAATTAATATCAAATTCTTGTAATTGAGGTCCTTAAAAATCCTTGACTTAGCAATAAGCTATTTTTTATTTTAAAAAAATTTCTTCTAGATTCAAATATTTTTATAAGATCTAGTCTTTCTTAAAGAGACTTTGTTTATAGACTATTTGGATTCAAAGAAACAAGTTTGTTTTTGAAAATGAAGTATGGAATACATTCTATACTAAAAATAGATCTTATTAAATATTAACAAATTTATTAGAAATTTGTTAAAAAAAATTAACAAAATACTTGCAACATGGTTCTTTCCTTCTCAAGCAATAGAATAACTCTTAGATGGTTAAACACATACTTTGTTCTAAAAATGACAAAATAATTAAATAAAACTCTAGAATATCTTAGTGTGTCAAGGACATACTTCTTAGAACCTTCTAAAACATTCTAGAAGTTTTCTAAAACTCTCTAGAACCTTCCAGAGCCTTCTAATATCTTCCTAGTTAGTAGAAGTTGCTTGAGAAGCTCCCTAGTTGGAGGAAGCTGCTTGAGAAGCTTCCTAGGTAGGAGTATATATTGGAGTCGAGGCTGAAGAGTTCTTCAGTCTTAACAACACATCTCTTGGAGCTCTAGCTCACCTCTCTGGTGTTGTTTTTGTACTCATCTGATTAATCCAGTTCCTGCCAATTCTTCTTGAACTTCTTATTTAGACTTCAAGTCTATATTTTGTGTCCGTGATATTAATCCAGTTCCTGCCAGTTTTCTTTCTTGACGAGTCTATAGTTCCGTGATTTTCAAGACTACTCTCTCGGAGATGTCAGAGTTAGTTCCTTGTACTGAGTAGATTATCCCTCTTCTTGAAGGTACACTAGTATTTTAGAGGTTGCGGATTACCCTCCTCTAAACTGATATCTTTTTGTCATAATATTGGAGTCTTATTCTTCTTGGAGAGAGTGGATTATCCCTCTTCTTGAAGGTCTTAAGGCGTTTTAGAGGTTGCGGAGTACCCTCTTCTAAACCAATATTTCCTCCTTGTAGAAACAATTACTTCCTTTCTCTTAGAATGGTTGGAGGTCAAGACATTAATATGAGTGAAAGTTTGGAGTCCAAGATGGATGCCATTATGAATGCTCTTGCTACATTATCACAGAGAACTACGGTGATGGAAGGAGTCTTTGCAAGACTTCATAATGATGGAGCATCCGGAATAGCACAATCTGGGCTTCATCAGCCTCGAGTTTCTGCACCAGAAGAAGCAGTTTTACCTGTGGTTCAACGAGAACCATTACTTCCACAATGAAAGGAACCTCGTATTAGCCTTCCAGACAAGTTTGATGGCACACGCTCCAAGTTTCGAGGTTTTATCAATCAAATCAAGTTAATAACAGCTCTACAACCCGAACGTTATCCGACGGAGGAATCACGCGTTGGATTGGTTGGAACTTTGCTTATGAGACAAGCTCTATCGTGGTTTGCTCCTCTATTTGAAAAAAGATCACCGATTTTGAACAACTTTGAGACTTTTTTGGAGGCATTTGCAGAAGCATTTGGCGAGCATGACAAGGCTCGATGGGCTACAACAAAAATTCAATCACTACGACAAGGGACTCGCTCTGCATTAATCTATGTATCGGATTTCAAGCAATTGGCATGCGACATCAATTGGGATGAAGAAGCATTGATGAGTCAATTCTATTGGGATCTAAGGGATGACGTGAAGGATTTGTTATTATCTCTTCCTGATCCACGAACGCTCAACGAAGCCATTAGCCAAGCTGTAAAGTGCGATAACCGCCTATTTCAACGTCGCCAAGATCAACGCTCCAGACAATATACAAGTCATCACGGCGCAATTATATCGGCAAGTAGCCTAAATTCACAAGTGGAGACAGAAGACATGCAGATTGATGCGGTACGTGTCAAATTCCTTACTTTAGAAGAAAAGAAGCAGCGTATGGAGAAAGATTTGTGCTTTTATTGCGGTGGAGAAGGCCATAGAGCTGGAAACTGTCCGAAGAAGCAAAATGGATGCAGCATCAAGAATAGAGGTGCGTTTGTTCAGAAAAACAAGGATGCCCAGCCACAATAGGAACCGTGCGGCTGGACAAATCAAAACCAGGTTCCTCTCTTTCTACTCAACTTGCCTGTTGTTTTATAATTCTTTTATCTTTTGGTCCTCAAAAACTAAAAACCTTAGCCTTATTAGATTCAGGAGCATCTGCTTGTTTCTTAGATCAAAAATTTGCTAAGCGTTACAAAATTCCCCTAGTACAAAAATTCAAACCTGTTCACGTAGAAGTAATAGATAGACGACCTTTATTATTTGGTAGTGTCACCCATGAATCAGAACCTATAGAAGTGACGTTTAAAGACCACAGTAGTTATATTATTTTCAACATTATTAGCACCCCATCAAATCCTATTATTCTTGGTCTTTCTTAGTTGGAAAAATATAATCCATCCATAGATTGGAGGTTGCGGAGGATAACATTTCCTATAGAACAACTTGAGGACAAGCTTGGAAGAAGAGGACAAGCTTGGAAGAAGACCCCAAACCAAAAAATCCTTGTTCATTGGAGCAAGAATGTTTGTAAGATCGTGCAAGGAAGGCACACCATTGGTCATTTATGCGACTCCAACTAATGGAGAGTAGATTTCAACAGCAGGAATACCAAAACAATACAAGGATTTTTAAGACGTGTTCCAAAAGAAGAATATTGACATGCTATCGGAGCACCGACCATATGATTGTGCTATAGAATTGCAAGAAGGAGCACAACTGCCTTTTGGCCCAATCTACAACCTATCGCAAACAGAATTGGCTAAGTTGTGGAAATACATTGACGAGAACCTAGCCAAGAACTTCATTTGTCATTCAAAATTGCCAGCTAGGGCACCAATCTTATTTGTGAAGAAAAAGGATGGCTCACTACGGATGTGCATGGACTATCGAGGTCTCAACAAGGTGACAAAGAAGAATCGCTATCCATTACCTTTGATCTCTAGTCTTTTAGAACAACTTGGACGTGCAAAGATCTTTACAAAGATTGATCTAAGGGGAGCTTACAACCTTCTGCGAATCAAAGAAGGAGACGAATGGAAGACAGCTTTTCGTATAAGGTATGGTCATTTTGAATATAATGTCATGCCATTTGGTCTTACCAATGCTCCGGCGGTTTTTCAACACATGATGAACAATATTTTTTGAGAATATCTAGATGATTTTGTTGTCATTTATCTAGATGATATCTTGATATTTTTTGAGAACGAAGAAAAGTATAAGAAGCACGTTTGTTTGGTATTCAAAAAACTATGCGAGCGAGGACTCTACGCCAAGTTGGAGAAGTGCTTATTTCACCAAACTGAGATGGAGTTTTTAGGATTTGTTGCAACTATGGAAGGCCTGAAGATGGATCCCACGAAGGTGGAAGCAATTGTGTCCTAGGAAGTTCCAAAGATGGTTAGAGACGTACAATATTTTCTCGGCTATTCTAACTTCTATCGGATCTTCATCAAGAATTATTCTCAAGTTTTTGCTCCACTTACTCGATTAACATGTAAGGATAAGTTGGAATGGGAATCTCCAACGGCAAAAGCATTTCAAAATCATAAAATGGCATTGACTACGGCTCCAATCTTGGTATACCAAAACTTTGCAAAGGCTTTGTATTTGGAAATCGATGCTTTGGATTTTGCTTTAGGAGCCGTACTTTCATAGATGGGCATCGACAATAAGCTTCATCCAATTGCATTCTATTCACGGAAGTTTTCTGCACCTGAGATCAACTACGAGATTCATGATAAGGAACTCCTTGCTATAGTGGATTCTTTACAAGAGTGGCGTTAGTTCCTCAAAGGAGCTGCGCATCCGGTGACCGTATATATGGATCACAAGAATCTGGAATATTTCATATCTGCTTGGGTTCTAAACCGTTGTCGGGGTAGAGAGAATTTGCCTTAAGAAAGCGTTGGGCTTCTAGCTGTCACTAATTTCTCAATCAAGCTTCAAAAATGAGGAAAACTCAAAGTTTATATATATATATTTTTCCTTTTTGAGAAATTACATCAAATACATAAGCCTCAAGTAACTAACAACATCCAAAGTATGATAAAATCCTCTAAAACCTTATATATCTTTATGTGGAAATTTTTCCAAACTTCAACATCTCATATCTCCTGATCCGACCGTCCAAACATGCTAAAATTTTCCATGAAGTACTGATGAATTCTTATCAACCTTTACAACAATTTTCAACTGCAAATTCATTGCGGATCTTGAGATATCTTGAAAACCCTAAAAATCGCTTCAAACCCTTGTCTTTATACACCCGCATACAAATTTCTTCATATCTCACAAACTATAAGCTCAAATTCCATGAAATTTGTATATATAGCTTTTTAATACAAAATTTCACATTCTCCAAGAAGTTTGAGCCAAAATTTCGTCTAAAAACTCAAGTTATGGCTCAAAGCATAACTATTAACAACACAGTGTGCTTACTGCCTTAGAATTGGATGCGCTGTCTTCAACTCTTCATATCTCCTTTGTCTAAACTCAAAACTTAAGAATTCCTTCGTAATAGACGTAGATCTTGAAATCACCTTTCCAACCGCACCGTCCGATCTCCAAAAGCCTCCGTACAACTCCACAAAATATCAAAAGAGTGATAGTATGTATGAAATCCACTCTTTAACTTTGAACAAGTATAACTTCTTCATTCTAACTCCAAATCGCCTAAAATTTCCTCTCAAACTATATCCAAAACCCTAAACTTTACAACCCTCTTTCTGAAATTCCTTGCCTTCATCCGACCATGGCTTGATTTCATCCCTCCCAATTAGCCTCTTACTAGCTTAAATTTTCATCCTTAAGTCCCCACCTTCTCTCAAGGCTTCATACTAAACATTTAGATCTTATAATTTTTAAATATCATAACTAAAATAAGTAAAATAAAATAAAATAAAGTTTCTTCTATCAACCATTTTTAATTTAACTTACTAATCATTCTAACACACATCTAGATTCATAAATATATAATATATTTTAACTAATTTTTACATACTGTAAGTAATTACAGTACGACACCGTCGTCAAGCTCGATAGAATATGTCGCTATCTAGATTTGACTTCATTATTATTTATCGGCCTGGAAAGCAGCAAGGACTATCCGATGCCTTATCAAAAAGATCATATCTTGCGCCAAAGATTGGAGAAGCAGCGCTTGATCAACAGTGTACGACATTATTAAAGCCAGAGCAATTCAGAATTTGTGCTGCTCTGGTGCCAATTGATGCTGACTTCCTCAACCAGGTACGTGCTGCGACTATTGAAGATTCAATAGTCCTTCATATTAAGCAACGTATCAATGATGACAAGTTCAAGGTTGAAGGAGATCTCTTATACTTTGAGAAGCGACTGTATATCCCAAAAGGGCCAGCACGGCTGTATATCCCAAATCGAGTCCTTCAATCTCGTCATGACTTTCTAGCTGGGGGACATTTCAGATTCAATAAGACCTTCAAATTCATTTCTCAAGATTTTTGGTGGCCCCAAATGTCGAAGGATGTGAAGGATTTTGTCCTCTCTTGTGACATTTGTTCAAGATCCAAGAACCCTCGACATCGCCCTTATGGACTTCTACAGCCATTGCCCATTCCGTGTCGCCCATGGTCTTTAATTTCCATGGACTTTATTACAGATCTGCCGCCATTGAATTCATTTGACAACATCTTTGTTGTGGTGGATCGACTTACAAAGATGGCACATTTTATCCCTTGCAAGAAGATATTGTCAAGCGAAGATACAGCAAGGCTCTTCCTTGATAATGTGTATCGATATCATGGTCTACCAAATGATATCGTGTCGGATCGAGGAACCCAATTTGTATCAAAGTTTTGGAGATCTTTTTTTAAAATATTGAAAGTGGACATCAAGCTTTCTTCGACATTCCATCTTCAAACTGACGGCCAAACAAAACGGGTGAATCAAGTTTTGGAACAATATTTACGATGCAGCATCAACTATCAGCAAGATGATTGGACTGCATATCTACCGCTAGCCGAGTTTGCATATAATAACACCCTTCATGGGTCGACTCAGAAAACACCATTCTTTTCCAACTATGGGTACCATCCAAAGCTTGATCTATTGAGTCCGTCAGCGAATAACAACCCAGCAGCTGAAGGATTGGTGCAGCACCTATTGGAGTTGCAAACCACATTGAAGCTTCAATTACAAATTGCCCAAGAGTCTTACAAAGCATCCGCGGATAAATTTTGGAATCAGGCACCTAATTTCAAGATTGGAGATAAAATATGGTTGCTTCGACGGAATATCAAGACCAAGCGGCCATGTGATAAGTTGGACTACCGGAGATTGGGACCATTTGTTATCCAGAAGCAGATCAATCCTGTGGCGTACCGCTTAGAATTACCAACTGCTGTGAAGGTACACCCTGTCTTTCATATTTCTCTATTAGAGCCTTATCGGGAATCGTCTTTTCTTGGAAGAGTGCAATGTTTGCCACCTAGTATAGAAATTGAAAACAATGAAGAATATGAGGTGGAAAGGATACTAGATTCACGGCGAAGATGGAATAAATTAGAATACTTTGTGCATTGGAGCAGCTACGATATTAATGAAAGAACATGGGAACCGGCAAAAAATCTTGCCAATGCATCTCAAAAGATACGGGAATTCCATCGACGATATTCTAATAAACCAAAAGTTGGTCATTAACAAAGCATGAAGATGAAGCCTTCTCTGGAAAAATGAATAGAAAAGGGATCCTGGTCTCATCAAAACATAACTTGTTGTATTTCATAATATCAAGATATCTAATATCAAGGTGTATTTAGATATGACTAGTGAGAATGTAGATACTGTACTAGTGGTACCATCTCAACCGAGTAGCTCACGACAGTGACCTCAAGATGAAGAATTAGAAGAGCCAAGAAGACGTCAAAGAATATCAAGCAGCAAGTCACTTGTAATTGTCTTTGAAGTTGAACTAGCTCATGCAAGTAGTGGCGAAGCGATATTTTCAGGTCGTTTCCACAATGAAGATACAGAAGTTCAAGCATGGTTTCAAGTAGAAGGTATTGGTCATTATCGGTGGCTACAAGGACCCATGAATCATCTGCCTTGTGAACGACAACTGGAGTATATTATAGAGACTATGCGACAAAGATTTCCTGCATTCAGGAGTATAATATTCAAATGGTTTCTGACCGGTTAATGGAGGAGGTGATGTCAAGTGACATACTTGTTAGAACCTTCTAAAACATTCTAGAAGCTCCTAAAAACTCTAGAATCTTCTGCAGCCTCTAATATCTTCTGGGCTTGGTAGAAGTTGCTCTCGAGAAGCTCCCCTAGTTGGAGAAAAGCTGCTTGAGAAGCCTCTAGGTAGGAGTATATATTGAGTCGAGGCTCAAGAGAGTTCTCTACTCGACAAATACACATCTCTCTTGAGCCTAGTTCACCTCCGTATTATTTGTACTCATCCTGACATCCAGCCTCCGCCAAATTTCTTGAAATTCTTGTTTAGACTTCAAGTCTATATTCTATGTCCGTGACATAGTGTAGTGTGATCATATATAAAAATATAGATGAGCTTGTTTTAATAGTTATTCCTTGTTCTTAGTACTCTTAACTCCACCTCTAGATATAAGGAATTAAATAGTCAATTGTATTTTTTTTACTTTATTATTTCAATATGTATATCCTATTTTTTATCAAAAAAAAAAAAAACAAACAAACAAATAAAACAAACAAACAAAGAGATTACTCTTTTAATTTCTTATTTTTGAAATTATTCTATAAATTCAATGGATTTTGATCTTTTATCAATTAATACTTCTACTCTTAAATCTATGCTATCAAATCCTTCCAAATCTTTTAAAGTCTATAATACAAATTACATTGATTTTTCAAATAAAAATTTTGATTTTTCATATCATCCTTGACTTATAATATTTAATTATGATAAGTGTCTCAAATCAAATATAATTTTTAGTATAAAATAGAAGAATATTTTCTTGCTTAGATTAATTGACTTTATAATAATAAATCTTATAAGAATATTTTATTATACTTTTAATTTAATAATTTATAAATTAGAATTTATAGTCAATATTATTTAGCAAAACTTAGACAATATTTACTTATAAGGCAACTTGAAAGAAAACCACTTTTATTGAAATTTTTTATAAATAATATTTTAAAAAATACTAATAATCATAATAATAATAATATTTTAAATAAATTTATTTTTGAAAAACCATATTAAATTAGATTATAAAAAATAAAATAAAAAACTACAAATATATATATATATAAATTTAAATGATAAAAGAAGATTTTTAAAGATATAATTTATAATAAAAAAACTAGATAATTTTAAATGACCAAAATTTTGCAATGCCCGAAATTTCACAGAGTGTAAATTCAATTTTAGCATTTAACACCCTTTCTTCTAGTACATCTTTCAAATTTGTTGTTGCCTCAATATCTGATTGCAGTTTATAGGCAACAGGCTTGCCCTTCTCCTTGTTTTTACCCGTTTCCATCCTTTCTTCCCATTTCTCTTTTGGTAGTGGTATATCCTCAAAATATGATTTTGATGGTCTATTTTCAGATGATCTACTATCCTGCGGTGTACATACCCCTTTATTTTGTGTTTTTTCTTCATCTCTTTGAGGTCTTTTCTTATTATTTGGTCCCTCAAGGTTTTCTTCTAACATATTTCTTCTCCTCTTCATATCCATCAAAGCTTTATGGTGGGATTTTGCTAGATAAGCATGCACCGATATGGTATCTACAGGATCATCCCATCTTGTGGCATTCCTGATTATTGTGGCTGTATTAAGCAATTCTTGCCTTGATGTCTTTCCCTTATTCATGCTGGTGATAGCATGATTCCATAAATCCCCCGTGTCCACACGTTTATCAAAAACATCTTCCTTCTCTCTTATAACTTCAATACCATAAGTGGTGGCTTTCCCTGATGCCATAGTATGTCGCGATAGATAGTCCTCTAAAACCTTTTTCATCCCTCCCTTCCCAAAGTTAGTTTTGAGGAACTCACCTGTATCTTGTAATGCAATCTTTCCATATAATTACTCCTTGTTGCAGAATATCAGCAAAATCTCCACATTCCTTGCGAGGATGCTCCATACTATCGCACCAAATACATCGCTGTATATATCCTTGCTTTGATGTAGGTTTGATCTCAGATATTCCTCCTTTTTCTTCTAGCTTTGCCAATTTGATTTGTAAGTCTTTCATTCCTTTCACTAACTCCTCAATTGCATCTTTTTGTGATACAACTGTGGACATAGGAATTGGAATAGTACTTACTAGTATAGCAAGTTCTGATACTTGCCTACGAGATATCATAATTGGAGGAGGCCTAGTTTCTTGTCTTACCACTACCTTGCCTCTTTGGTATTCTCTCTTAGCAAGTATACCCACTGCTTCCAAGACCTTCTTCCAGTTAGTAGTAAGTCCGTTATCTTCTGTATTATCTTCCAACAATAATTCCAACTCCCTTTGTAACTCACTGTCGGCTGACTGGAAAAATAGCTCCACCTTGTCATTTTCAAGTGTAAGTTTTTTCACCCGAGACAATTGAAGAAATTGCCTTTCAAACTCCCGAAATAATTCTGTTGCAACCAACTCCTTGTTGGATTTATTAACCCATTCCATAAGTGATTTTTTTGTCACCCTTTCAACATCCTCCAAAGAATACTCTTCTCTTAGTTGAAGGGTAAAATCTTCCCATTTTGCTCCATGAGTTTGAATAATCCCCTTAATGTGCTCACGGAGTTCAGGTACAACTGCTAGCTCAAATGTTAAGATCATCTTTTTCTCCGGTACTTTATTAAGCCATCTCCCGCGAATAATACTTCAAATACTTGGAAATATTTTTTTCCTCAAACTGATCTAATATGCCGACATTAGATTGTAAGGCTTTGATAGCCATAGCTTCCTTACGCTCCACTGCTTGTTGTTGTTGCATGTAAAGAGCAAATGCTTGAAACATTTGAGCTGTAGCAGGATCAAGCTGCATTGGTGATGCTCCACTGCAGTTTCCACTACTATCTCCTTGTTCCCCCGCCATAATAAAGGCCAAAATATTTCTTCAAAACTCCCCACCCCAGATGTTTCACGTCGGATTCACCAAATATGTCGTATGACGTGGCCTTCTATCTGGGAATACACTGGGTACCTGGCTGTGGAGAGTTTATTTGAAATTTGATGGCAAAAACCAACAAGTGGTTTGTCCTCAATAAAAAGGAAAAATAATATAAAAATCTCATAAAAGAGAAGTTATGTATATAAACCCTCTTGTATTCAAGTAGGTTTGTACAAAAAGGGTTCAAATTTCCACAAAAACCCTTCAAAACTCTATTCACCCGCAAGGACCTATTTCTTGCTGAACTTTAGAATCCAATAACTCTTGAGCCAACCATTCAGTTTCTATAAAATTTAGTTCAAAGTGTAGATAATCCTCTTAACTTTTATTACAAGAAGGAAATCAACCGTAAATTCATTTCCGATCGTCTGAAATCTCAAAACCCCTAGCAGGTGCTTAAAACCCTAGCTCAAAGACACCCCGAGCACTATTTTCCTTATATCTCACAAACCCAAAATCCTAATGCCACAAAATTTTTTCACATAGTCTTGTGACATAAGCATATACACTCTTGAAAATTTTGAGCCAAAAATCTATCGAATTACTTAAGGTATAGCTCAAAATGTAACCACTATGTAAGCGGGTCACCCACTGCCCTTAAGTTTGTAAGCACTGACTTCAACTCCCAATATCTCCTTCACCTTAGCTTGGATTTTATCAAGCTGTATGTGAAAAGTGTAGCCATGAAAGTGTTCTCTCCAATCCCAGTCGTCGATCCTTGATTTCTCTCTGTATGCGCGATTTATACTCAAAAGAGTGACTTTTTTTATAGGAATTAACACCTTAAACTTTGCTTTAGGAGCTTCTTATATGTAAATCACACAAATTTGCACCTAAATCAGATCCAAAAACCTAAACCTTATGATCCTAGCCTTTGATGTTCGACTCCCTTCCAAAAACAAACCCTAACTCCTAATAAACCCTCGGGCAGCCTCCTTGAAGCCCATTGGGCATGATTTTTGGCCAATTAGAATAGAGGTTTCTATCATCCACCTCTATTCATCCACATGGATGGCCAAACTACCCTTTTTACACTAAAAACCCTTTTCTAATCCTTTTTCTTATAAGATTTACATACTTGGTGCTTTAAGCATCAAATAAAAGAAGTAAATAAGATCTTAAGGATCACCAACGTCTAACATAGGTGACTTAAGATATATACAAGTTACTATCAATATAAAATTAACTTCAAAAATCACTACTAAAAAGAAAATAAGGTTGTATAAATCTTAATAATAATCCTTTTAATAGATCTTTTCTAAATTAGCAACCTAATCACATCCTATAACCAATAAAATCCACTGATATGACTTTCATTTAGATAAGTAGTAAATTGTACATTAAATATACATGTACAATTTTTTCACATAGTAGCCAAACCACAACACGACATCCACTCCCTCCAAACCTGTGCATCCTCCGGTATGCACTAACAAGAATCAAAGTTGTGGTCGGCATTACATTATTGCTCCAGCAATATTATTCAACCTCCTTCTCCCATTTGTGTAAGTTGTTAAACTATATATACATATCAAATCCACTCTTAAGAAGTTTTACAATTCAAGTACAAATGTACTTCCCTTCTCTTGCGAGAGTACTTTCTTTGATGTACCACTACATCCTCGCTCTATAGTGGCACCCTTCAAAAATCTTTAAACTCCTCATTGATCCTTAGTAATGAGCCACTCCGTAGGTAATCCCTATTGCGCTCATGGTTAGCAGATACAGTGAAGAACTGCACTGCTCTTTTACCATCTTGACTTCTGATGCGAGCACATGCTGATCCATCATCCAATACTTTGGTTTCCATCCTCACAGCAACAATATATGGTTGTCCAAGAATCACTGGACAAGAAATATTATCTTGAACAAAAAAGTTTTGTTCTGTGGATATATCTCCAATTTTCACCTTCACATCTGGACAAGCGCCATAAAGATCTCCACGTGTGTTATTTGCTGCTCGGATCACCCAACCATGTTGAGTGTTAATAGGCCACCTCCCACATTTATAAATGTCTTTAGACATAATATTGATTTCAGATCCATGGTCAATAAGAGCAACTACTGGATCTGTCAAATCCCCCACCTTCACCAAAGTTTCTGTAGTGGCTCTAGCCCAATGCTTCTTAGAATAATGACTAGGACCTTTGTCATCAATCTTATTCTCATCCAAGGAAAATTGATCCTTTTGATTGATAC